>JANEYF010001200.1:0-94440 GCA_029963845.1 Rhamnusium bicolor | reverse complement strand
TCGAGTATTAACTTTTAAGTGTCTACCAGATCGTAAATGTAAGCTGCAAAGTCCCCATCCGAGTTCCATTATAGCAAAATGATTTTTTTTACGTTAAAATTTTTATACTTAAAATAATGAGTCCATGATTGTGGGCTTTTAAATCCCATTTATATGATAACTGTAGCAGCCGGGGTGAGATTTGTACATATTTTCAGAACATCTGCAGTAGATCTTTACATGACGACATGATCTGGAGATGATAAAGAAATGCACATTGCCAATTGTGTCGTCATTCTATACAGGATGACTTTGAGAGCTCTATACAAAAAACCACCGAGGCCGAATAAAATGATTAAACCCAATATTCAAAGACTCTGGTTGGGGTCAAAATAGGCGAGGGGACTGTAATCAAAATTAAAAAAAAAAACATCATGGTATTATAGTAGAGACCTTTAATTCACTATAAATATTACAAAATATAATTTTAGTAACCATATTTTGTTTAATTGTGAAATGAAAATGCTGGAAATGAGGATGTATTTCAAATGAAAGCAATCGGCGGTCTCATAATGACGTAACAGCGTAGATATGACGCGCGCATTCCAGGGTAGAAAACTAAAACAAGGTTATTATAGTGGAGGTCTTATAATTATTGATAATGTAAATTTGCGTAACTGTAACTTCACTAACATTTCCACAACCAGGTACAAAACACTTCTTTACAGACATTTAAGTTTTAAAATAATGTAATGATATACAAAACAACAAACAAAACATTAAGGTTAAATATTCAACTAGCTCCGTTGCAAATTTCTAAAAAAGAAGCATGTTCCCTGAAGTTTAATATCTGGCTTTTAAAATAATTTCTTTTAACACAAATATAAACACAAAGCATGTAAGCATTCCCTATATTTAACCATCGATTAATGTCTAATGATTTACTAATACTGAAATATAATACTATAATAAAGGATTGCTTTACATCAACACAATCTTAATTATTTAGAAACATGGCAATGCAGCATGTTTCCTCGCTGAATCTGTGCTGTCTACGCTGTTACGTCACAGAGAATACTAGCCAATACCAATTGGCTTGGGAAAATGCGGGAATATCTGACCGTTTAAAGAGCGCTTAAACTTTACGAATTTTTTTTTAAGCATAAGACATTTCATAAAAAAAAAAAAAATACGGGTCAATTATTTTGAACTGTAGATGTTATTAAAGTAATAAAAAAAATTGTCCCCTTGCCTATTCTTAAAGAAATTGTTATTTTTTAAATAGCAACAATTACTTTGAGCTGCTGCGACGGAATTTTAGTTGTGTATCTGTAATTGAAACATCGTTAAAATGTTTTTCTTGCCATTTTTTCATCACAGGGTTTTTCTAATATACACTCGGCGCCCATTTGAGGTGGATCACCAGAAATTAGTGATTTTTTCAAACTGATTTTGTTCTTGAACTACCTCATGCATTTCTATCATCTTTTTTTTATATTTTTTTCTTGTTTCTTGTTCTATAAGAAAATTTTTTTGCCAATTATTTCGGACCTTTTTTGGACAAATTTGGTTTTATCTGTGGTGTTTGCCAGAAGCAATCTGTCTGTATGTATCACCTTATAAATTAACAGGACTCTTCCTGAATTTCTCAATATTATGCAATTTTAAAAAGATTCGCGACGTACACTGATTACTAACAATGTGTCTGTTCTGGGGTTCATTACTCGTCTACAAATACAAAATACACAATTATAAAATGTACAGAATTATGAAAAATAGTATCTTATAAAGTATCCAAGATATTAAAAATGCAAAAATTTTTGTAAATTCTTGAGTCTTGTTAATTTACAGGCTGACACATACTGACAAATCGCTTTTGGCAGACCTCACAGATAAAGACAATTCTGGCCAAAAAATATATGGAATTAAAACGCTGTATGAAAAAACAGTAAATTAGAAATAATTTACTATAAATTCTCTTACAGAGCAAGAATCGAGAACAAAAATAAAAACCGCGAGATTCGTCCAGAAATTCAATAAACATTTTCAAAATTTTTTCACGAATACATAACATCCTCACTTTGAGGGGAGAGAAAGTAAGGATCATGGAAATGTATGTACTAATTCAACAATAAAATCAGTTTGAAAATAATCCTAATTTCTGGTGACACACTTAAAATGAAGTGGGAGTATGTTTAGACTCAAAAAAACTCAGTACATTGTAAATCGAATTTAACAATTCTGTAGAACATTTTCAGTAAAATGTCCGACAACACTTTGAACAAATGCTTTAATATTGTATGGAAGTTTCGAATATTTAATCTACTGGCACGTAAGCCATCTAATTTATTCTTTCGAATACAATATCTCGAAAACTGATAGCTCAATTTTCAAAAAGTAAAATGCTATTATAAAATGGGATTTAAGAAGGATTTAGAGTTATTAAATATGATTTGAATGAAACAAATACTCAGCGGGCAAATACCCCGACCTGCATTGGAGTACACCTTCAAATCATGATAGATCTATTATGATAGGTCTATGATGTCTAGTTAGGAATTGACAAATGATATTGGTTACCGATCTGTCATGATTTCAAGGTATAATCAATGCAGGTCGGGAGTATTTGCCCGCTGAGTGGTTGTTTCCTTCCAATCATAATTAATAACAGTAGTTTAGTCCACCTGGGCTAGAGGTCGCCGCTCTCGGTACTTGCTTCGCAAGTCGCTATCCACCACAGAGACATCTATGAATGTTGGTCGGATAGTAGCATTTGGACCATATGAGAAGTGTCACATACCTCTCACCACTACTCAAGATTTAAAGTGATGTATCACTAGACCCCTCTTGCATTTTTGGAGGTACCAATGAAAATATAGTAGATTTAAATGTCCCTTTGAAAATAAAATCGGCCTTATCAAGAGATCTGTCTAAAATTGAGTCAAAATGACATAAGCTTTGAGAGACTGTTTTCGATGGGCCACCTTGTACCTAACAATGCTGTCCATGTAACATATAAATTCGTTTTTTAAAGTTAATAACAGCAATATCTTTAAATTTGGTCAATTAGTTACCTACTAGAATATTATTTTTGAAAATTTAAAAATGTTAATATGCCTTACGCAGAAAGTGTGCTGTGAAAACAATGTCACCTTAGGTTAACGTTGGATTATTGCATTTTTTGTTTTTTGAGTGACTCTATTTAAAAAAAAAAATCAATAATCTAACGCCAACCCTAAGGTAACGTTATTTTTCATAGCACTACTTTGTGAGTAAGGCATATTAACATTTTTAAATCTTCAAAATTAATTTTCTCATTAAATAACCGACCAAATTTAAAAAACTTTATATTGATAAATAGAGGATCAAAATATCTTTTAAATTGTTTGAATGGTTCTTGAAATTCAAAGGGGTTGAGGTCGGCGGTGAGATTTCAAGTAATGTCACTTAAAAACAAAAATCCTGGTGTTTCAGAATTTGTTATAAAAATGTTAATAACACAAACTAACGTTTTTAACCATTGCGTATGGACCGCATTGTGTATGTATATATGTATACGGAGTGCTCGTTTTTCAACTGCAGCATGAAGATCTTGCTTATCTTAAGAGATGCAAAGACAATTAAATTAGTGCAAAGTTGCGCTTTCTTATGTTGATCAATAATCTGAGAAGAAATTTGACCTATAATTTTTTCGGTTTTAAAGGTATTAAAAGGAAAACGAAAAATCGTCATTTCGGTTTTTAACTTTTAAATTAAAAACGATAAAACTACAATTTTTAACCAAGCACCTTCTACGACGAATCCGTATACATCATTGCATTTGCCACAGCATCTAAGATTTCAGAGAAACAACAGTCAACTTTATTTTTTCTTATGGACTCCATATTAGATTTGCACTTGCTTTAATACAGTTTTTTCTAATTACGGTTACGTATCACACATGACAGTTTAGTTACACATTTTGGCAGATATTCAAAATTATTCATTTTTGCGAAGGGTGCCTTGGAAACAAAATCATCACTTTTGTTTTAAACAAAATGTTGATAGTTCGGCTTAATTTTAAGGCTTTACATTTAGACTTTTTTATAATAAATTGCAAACATTTCACATTAAAATTCACATTAGTTAGAAGATAATCATTTTATTTCCATGAGGGAATTTGAGGCGGAGTTGAACATATCATGTCAATAGGATGCTCAAAAATCATAGATACCAGCCATTTAAAATCCACCTTACCCAAGTTCTTAATTTTGGAGATAATATTGGACGGGTAGCTTTCTATAGATTTGCAATGAATCAATTAGAGAAACATCCTAATTTTCTTAGTAATATGATATGGACTGACAAGTGAAAATTCACCCAATTTTAATCGCCACAACGGACATACTTAGTCTAACACTGACCTGACTTTCCATAAAACACCAAAACACTATATACTGCTCTCGACCTGCGTTTCTCCAACAAAGTTGTCATCATCTGGAGATAATTAAAATAGTTTTAATCATCTCCAGATGATCGATGAAATGCGCTTCGAGTGTAGTATATGGTGTTTTGCGAAAACAAAGTCACTGTCAGCTTCACATTAAAGCTCAGAATATTTAGTCTGGTGAAAATCCCGTCTGGCGATAAAATCATTGGCCCACTCATTTGCGAAGAAAATTTGACGGCCTATATTTTCTAAGGACATTTTTGGCAGATCATATTGACAACAACATTTGTCTCAAACAATTCGCTAATATATGGTATCAACAAGACGGAGCACTGCTCCATACCGTCAGGAGTGTGGCATCGTGTTTACCGGAAGTGTTCTCCAACTAAGTTATTTCAAATAACGGAGACGTACGCTGGCCGACTTGACCAGTTCATCCGCCTTTTCGTTACCTTTATGTCCCTCGTGTCCTGGCACCCATACCATGGTCAGTTTATTTTGACTTCCTAGGTCTTTTAGGGCATTCACACAGTCCCACACAAGCTTTGAGTCAACCTGCATGGAACCGATAGCTTTTAGTGCCGCTTGGCTATCGGAGAAAATGGCTATCGACTGATTGACAGTCCCTTGCCTTATTATTTCCTTTGCACACCACTGTATTGCAGCTACTTCAGCCTGAAATACTGTGGCGTATTTTCCTAGACTTAACGAGATTTTCGATTTTGACCTTATCCCGTAAATCCCAGCTCCCACTCCTTGTTCTGTCTTGGAGCCGTCCGTATACCAGATTTTTTTGCGCTGTTATTGGGGGACCGTTTTCCAGTCTTCCCTGTCTGGTATTATAATTTGGAAGTTTTTATTGAAGTTATACTTCGGGAGAGATGTTAGTAGAGCTGTTTTAAATCTTAGAAAACGAGGACAATTGTGTTTGAAGGTGGAAGGTAGACCATTTGAGCTTTTATTATAAATTTACATTTTGTTCCTTTTGTTATGTTTTGTTGTCGTTTTATTCTAATGCGAAGAATAAATTTTTAGCATAATTTCTTATGTTTTTCATTTGAAAATCGTACAAAATTTAGTCTAAGTCTAATACTGCTGAAATGTAAAAATTTTGTTTAAAACAACAGTGATGATTTTGTTTCAAAAGCACTCTTCGCAAAACTGATTAATTTTGAATTTCTGCCAAAATGTAAAACTTAATTATCATGTGCGTACATCATCGTAATTAGAAAAAACAAAACTATAATAAAAAATGCGAAAATCCGATATGCTGTCCATAGGAAAAAACGAAGTTGACTATTGTTTCTTTGCCATCTTAGACGCTATGGCAAATGCAATGGAATATTCGGATTCCCCATAAAAGCGCCTTAATGTCTTGGTTAAAAATACGTAGTTTTATCACGATTTTTCGTTTCGTTTCAATATCTTTAAAACTAAAAATAAATTTCTTTTCACTTCATTGATCGATAATCATCATAAGAATGAGGACCTTTGCTCTAATTTAATCGACTTCGAATCTCTTAAAATAAGTGAGATTCCTATGCTGCCGGTAAAAAAATGGGCACCCTGCATTTATACAAATGGATAATTTTTTAATTAATGTTAAAAGAATTGAAGTTTCTATAATAGTTATTTATGATACAAGTGTTAAAAATGACTTTTTATTTTGTGAGTGGAGAAGTCTGCGAAACGAGCGGAAGCGAGTGGAGCAACTCCACGAACAAAATAAAGTCATTTTTAACACGTGTATCATACAATGTTTTTTCTACAAACACCATTAAAAGAATAAAGTTTCTTTAAAAAGATTTCAAATCCTTTTAATGGTTACCTCATAATTCTAGTAGTTTGTAGGATTTATGAAATAAATAAATCAAGTTTGCCCGTTGTTTGACACATGCTTGTCAAATGTGAAAAACTATTGCAATATGATGAGTTCCAATATTAATTATAGTCCAGAAGCAAGCGAATCGATTCCTCAAGAAATTGAAGAAGCAGCTACAAGGGCAACTTTAGATTTGTTGCCCACAAAATCCAAACAACAATATGAATTAGCGTACAAACGGTTTGTGGAATGGTGCGATCGGAACAATGTTGCAGGCAAGTACAGTGAAAATGTAATGTTGGCCTATTTCGAGCAAAATTCTAAAATTTGGAAGTCTTCAACGCTTTGGGCACATGTTTCAATGATAAAGGCTATGTTAAATGTCAAGAACAATCAAGATATAAGTAAGTTTTATAAACTCATCGCATTTTTGAAGCGAAAAGGAGAAGGATATCGTCCAAAAAAATCAAAAATGTTTACACGCCAAAATATTGATAAGTTCATTGCAGAGGCGCCAGATGACAAGTATTTGATGTTTAAAGTAGCTGCTGTAATGGGTATACTAGGCGCGTGTCGCCGTGAAGAACTTTGTCAAATGAGTTTAAACAATATTGAGGATTTAAGAAATACACTAGTGGTAAACATTTCAGATAGCAAGACTAGAGTTTCAAGAACCTTACTGTTATTACTGAGTCTTATATTGACTTATATCATAAGTACTTAGCATTACGTCCAGCTCATGTCAACCACCAACGTCTTTTTATTAAATACACTAGTAACAAATGTACGATTCAACCTGTTGGAATAAATATTTTTGAAAAGATGCCTACAGATATTTCAAGATTTTTGAAATTACCAAATAGTGAACTTTACACCGGACATTGTTTCCGTCGGACATCGCCAGCTTGTTAACAGACTGTGGTGCAAATTTATGTACAATAAAAAGACATGGAGGATGGAAAAGTTCGAGTGTTGCAGAAGGATACTTGGAAGATTCGTTAGACAAGAGGATTGCTTGTCACATTCTTCCAAATAATTGCCCTTCTTCTAACTATTCAGAAATATAGCATATTAATAGTATTTCCTCCACTGCTTCAAGTTCAACTTCAACAATTTCTTCTTGTGAAGTAGCTTCCTCACAAGGGATAAATATTACTAATTGCTCCAATTGTACAATTAATATAAATATTTCTAAATAACTTGTAATTATTAATAAATGTCATTATGACAAACGACTTGTCATTTTACTGTTTGCATTAGTGTTAAAAGTAAATCATGTGATCATTTTTAACGAGAATTTATATAATATTACATTCTAATTATTCAAGTATGCCGTGTTAAAAATTTACTTTTTTAAAGGTGTTTGTAGAAAAATAATGTTTTGTACTAAATAACTGATTATAATAGCAATATAATTTGAGAATTTGATAATGATGTTGTTTTCATTGATAAATTTACATTTATTAAATTTTACAGGTTCATGTTATAATCGTTTCCTTAATTATGCTTTGTTATTAATGCATAATTTCGCATTGCGGATTGCATGAGTGCTTTCTTTTTTATCGTGTTGTACGTGCACATGCAGTTCAATTTTCCATAATATGAAAGTAGTCATTTTTCTATTAATTAAAAATTATTTAAAGTTTGAAACTTCTGAAGCAAGCATTAAGAAACAAATTTTTGTGAGAATATTAATTATAGCGTTTGTCTAGAATAGGTGTCAAGTATTCAAAACACTATTGCTCGTCATATGTTTAAAGTGTCTTTAAAATATAGGCCAAATAGGCATTTCCACAATTTTGTTTATTTGCTTATTCGTTGGTATTTGAAAATCTAAGCTCACTATTTTTTTTGTGCTCCATAAAAGGTATAAAAATTAATAAAATTTTTTATTTTAGTTTTCTGACTAGATTCGATATTGTACCCAACCGGTACTTTTTAATCTTTACAATATGATACGCAATATCGGTACTTGTCAATGTATTACACATCCCTAAGTGTGTCCATAGATACAACGTATTTCGTTAAACATCTTTAACGTTTACATAAAAAAAATGAAGCATTTTTTAAATACATTTACCAGAAACCAATGACAAACGCCAGAAAAAGTTGTTAGAATTGTCGACGCCAGTGTTAAATTCAGTTCCCAACAGTTTTAGTTGATAAATACGTTTACTCATGGATGATATTTTACAAGTTGTTGGCTGTTAAAGTAGAAATTATTTCTTCGATAAAAAACAGAAAAAACTTTATTTCCTATTTTTATTTTTAGAGGACTTCCAGCCAGGTATATGGACAATTTATCCTACGTTTCGTCCGAGTTTTCGGACTTTTTCAAAGGTTAAAAGCTAAAAATAATGGTTTTACATAAGTTTTAAATTAGATTAGTGACAGAATACATATCTAAAAAAGTGTTTTCTTACCTAATATAAATTTTCTATTTTAATTTCATTAGATGGGCTGGTTTTATTTTTTTTTTATTTGGTAGGTATGTGTTATAGTTCGACGAGTTAGACAGGGAATGATCAGTATTTGGTGTCGTTGTTGTGTGTTCTTTTTAAGATTAGGTAATTATAACAGCTGATAGTATACTTATATTGATGGTCCGAGTGACAGAGTTATAGTAAACATTCTCATGATATTGGATAGCCGTTGAGAACAGATTTTGCAGTTAGCACATATACAGGATGTATAAAAATTGTTACTATTGAATAAGATTGCGATATATGCTACTTAGATTTTCTATATCTGTTTGATAATTTACTGTTTTTTTTGTTATTTTGTATTTCGGCCATTTCCAAAAACATGCGTTTTTTGGAATTTCTGTCTTTATGCAGTATGGTTGTATCCGGAAAGTTAAAATTGTGTGAATTATTTATGGCGTGTTCAGCTAATGCTGTGCTACATGAAATAGGAGTTGCTATAGAATTTCTAATTGATAATTTATGTTGATTTATACGTTTATTTAAATATTGTTGGGTTTGTCCAATGTAACACCTATCGCAATCTGAGCAATCAATTTTATAAATAACATGGGTTTGATTTAATTTCTCTATTGGATCTTTTAATTTTGAATATAATTTACTTTTTTTATGCTATTATCATTTCTGTATGCTAATTGTATGTTATATTTACCTAATTCTTTTTGAACTTTTTCTGATACTTGTGGTATGTATGGTGCCGATATGTATATTTTGTCTCTATTTGGATTGTTTTGATTTTTGTCCTGGTTTGTGTTGTTAAATATGGGTCCAAAGCAGTTAGGTTGTGAATCTATGTCAACTTGATTTTTATTGCTTTTGTTATTTACTATCTGTATTCTCTTTTGAATATACTTATTCATAAAAGGTGGCGGGTAAATGTTATTTAAATGAATGTTTTTGATTTTAATTGTTTTCTTTGTGAAACAGTTTATCTGATAGTAAAATGGCCCTGTCCACGAGGCTGTTTATAACGCTAATTTTGTATTTATTACTAGTGTTTGATTGGAAGTTGGTATATCGTCCTAAACTCATACTTTTTTGATACCAATTAGTTTTAATTCTACTGGTAGATCTAATTACAGTCAGGTCTAAGAAGTTTATTTTATTTTCATTTTCTGTTTCTAATGTGTATTTTATTTTTCTGTGTTGTTCATTGAATTTCTGTAATATGTACTGTATCTCATTTTTATTAACGCATAGTAGACAATCGTCTGTTCGTTTATAAAATGCAATTTTATTTGAGAGCTTATGTAAAACCATTATTTTTAGCTTTTAACCTTTGAAAAAGTCCGAAAACACAGACGAAACGTAGGATAAATTGTCCATATACCTGGCTGGAAGTCCTCTAAAAATAAAAATAGGAAATAAAGTTTTTTTCTGTTTTTTATTGAAGAAAAAAACGTTTACTCATGTTTTGTATTGTATATAATAGTATATAGAATGAAATGAACTTTTACAAAATTTATCATTGACAAGTATAACATATATGTTTTCAAACAATTATTTTCCAAAACGCTGAAACTTGGATTATAAAAAAGATAATAATCACATTAAGTGTTCAATTTATACTGAACATAATGTGCATATTATCTAGAGCTAACTTTAAAATCCGTTGGACAAATATCTTTTTCAAAAATAAGACTAATTAGACGACTCATTTTTTTAGGGACAGTGAGGGACCTATAGATACAAGTAAAGTTTGATTTATTAATATTTACCTGAACCATTTCAGTCCTGCAATATCTATTATATTAAAATCAAAATTATGTATAAGTTTTATATAAACCATTGTCCCATCATTTTGGTTAGTTTTGCTATTGCTCTATATTGCTGTACCCCTCAATATTGAATAGTTGCATTTTGCTAATTTGATAAGTTTCTGTCAGCACAATCACATCAAAAAAGCTCATTATATTCATTTAAAAAGACTTATAATATGCCGTAATATGACATGTTGTATTTTTTCTTGGACAGTTTCGGTATCAAATTAGAACAGGTGTTATTCGCAGCTCCAGAATACTGGGTGGTGTTAATTCTAATTCACTTTTTGAAATGAAAACATGAAACCAAGCATCTGAACTCAGATGACTTTTCACAGGTTTGTAAAGAGCAAATATTTGTATACTTCTTTAGAGAAGTAGTTCTATTACTTCAAAAAATGTCTTCGCCCTATTTGTTTTCACTTATTTGAATGAATAATTTATTTGTCTTTTTTAAAAATCATATTTATTAGATTGATAGAAAGTTTCTTTAAGTTTTAACCTAGGTACCAAAGTTTTATTTTTTCAGATATTTTAAACACACGTTTTTGTTTAATTATTATTTATATAGTATTTTAATTATTCATTCTATAAAGATGAATAAGAATTACAGCCAACAAGATATCTTACAAGAAATATAATAACCTCAATCAACTAGTTCATTATTATTAAGTATTTATAAAACAACAAAAATACATACATTAAAATTAAATTAAAATTATGCACCGTATGCTGCATAATTTTAAATCACGTAGGCCATAATTGGTCATTAGAATTACCAATGAGATGTATACATATAGAAAAAGCTACTTGATTCGACCCACACAACATAAGTAATGGTGTTACATGACCCATTCGGAGACTTTAATGCTGTTTTTTTAGGATTCGTTTCTATTATATGATTATATGACATAAACGATGAACGGGAAAGCATGGCCGCCGCAAATTATTTCTGTTTTTAGAGATAGAAATTTTAATTTCGATTCTGAAGATATGAAGAATATACGGGAAAATTTAAAAAAGTTTATACGAGACACTGCAGTTTTCTCATGGATTGTACCTGCCAAATATTTGCACCTATTCCTGAAACGCCCTGTATATGAGTAAGATATGCATGTTGTTATGTATATCACTTAGTTTTCTGTGATGAATCTCTGTAATGCACTAGTTTTCGTGACTAATACTATTACATAATAATTTACACCATATGATTATTTCTGTCATTTCTCTCAAAGGTCTAAGCATTGTTTATATTTTAATTTATTGAGACAGCTATTAAAATCATTTTCGGAATGCATTCAGGACATTAAAATTAGTTGTTAATTTAGTCCTTGGCATAATATAGCACTCCATTAACTTTATGCAAAACTATTTTTCTAAGAAGATGACTAATAATTCCAAGTTTTATTTTACGACAAATAATAAACCGCCAAATAAATAAACTATTATTTGCCATTTGTTATTACTAATTTGTTATTTCTGTGAAAAATTTAATTAATTTAAAGACAAATTAGAACATAATTTATTGAAAGTCAGAACTGTAAAAGTATAATAATAATAATAATAATAGTAATAATAATAATGGCACTCGTACGGGGTAGCCCAGACACCAGTGCTGCCTTACGTCCCCGGAGATATTGAGTCCGTTGTCGAGAACGAGAAATGCCGGATTTACTGGAACTACTCGTTCCCGACTGTCAGGCTAATCCAAGCCAACAAGCCTGACATAGTCCTCCTCGACCATCAACTCAAGGTGATGTATGTCATCGAGTTCTCGGCACCTGCGGAGAAAAACACCACCTTGAAGGAGGAGAAGAAACGGACCAAATATCGCAATCTCCGGTATGAGATCCAAGTGCTGTATCTAGGCTACTCGGTAAAAATGGTCGTCCTTATAATCGGTGTACTCGGAGGGATAAAGCCTACGCTGCTCTCGGAACTGAAGATCATACCAGCCTGCCAAAAATCAGCCGAGTGGCTGGCAGGCCAAATGCAGAAAGCGGTCATTCTGGGTTCTCTCCGTCTGCTTAGGGCACATGATGCTGGTATCTACAATCACTAACCCTGCGGGATGTGGGGAGTGGCTGTAGTTAATGCGCCGGCGCGACTCCCGTGAGGTGTCGGATGCCACGGGAGGACTGTCCGGCATCGGATAATCCGAAAAAAAATGCTTTATTTGCCCAACAGGTAACCCCACTTATAGGACAAAGTTTCAGTACAGAAGTTGCGTAAAATATTATACTTAAATCTTATACTTATATTAAACTATAAACTTATCAACTAAGGTAGTAAACTTAAATTCATAATGCTGCTATAAAAAGAAATACAAAATTTTAAGCTGAGTATAGTAAAAGTAAAAGTAACTACATGATATACAATATGGTAAATCGTATAGTCAACATTAATCTCGCTAGACATTAAAGTAGTTCAGATATAGTTGAGAAGGAAGGAAATAACAATAATAATAATTAAGACAGGTAAATAATATAAGACAATAATTAATTCTTGTAAGGTACTATTTGAGCATTTTGAAGAAGGTGAATAAATTAAATAAAAAAGGCAGATGTATAACAAAGATTTTGGTTCTAAAGATTGAGATTACATTTCAAAAGCTTGTCTAGCATATTTCAATAACTCTTTTTTGTGTACAAGTTTTTATATCACAGTATTGCCTTATTTTGTTAAAATTATAACATACAATATATAGGTGATTTTAACTTTTTGTATTTCATTTCTGTAATCAGTGGGATATGCTATTCAGGTGCATGTCAAAAAAATATATAGCTTTTGTCCGCCAGTGATACTGATAATTATCTGTAAACTACTAGTTCAAGTCTATATAAATTTGAACTAGTAGTTTATATTGAATAATTGCATTAGAATCCTATATAAATTACGTTATTTTTGCAACACTTGGCGATTACGATTATCAATCCTGAGAGAGACAATAAATAATGTCGAATCGTTGACAAACTTAGAATTTGAGGTTCTACATTTTTTTATCTCGTTGGTACCGGCAAACATATCCAACATACAAAGTGCTCCGTATCGTTATGTTCTAATTAGTCCTCAGGAAGATAGTGAATATTGTCGAGACGTCGACTAAACGAGAATAAGAGTTTTTTTTAGTTTTTTCAATAATACCGACAAAATATCAGCAAAAAATATGATGTTAGCAAAACAATTACCTGTGTGTGTACCTTTTATTTTAAATTTGGTGTGCATGTTCCAGAGGCCAAGGAAACGGAAGAGTTAGTTGATATAATAGGTCTGCTAGTGTAGATCGCAAATTTATTACTAGTAACTATAATTAAAAAATGATGTCTTTGTTTTCTCAGTTTCTTTCAATTACCATCTTTAAGATGTAAATTTTGCTTAAAACTATTATTCGTAGCAAGACATCGAGATATTATGACCCAGACACCGTGTTGTGTCATCTGGCTGTTATTTATACTCGTAATGGTTGCAATTTTGCAAAAATGTTTATAAATTTCAAATGTCGTCCTTGTGTCCCAATTTGCTCATGTATAAACGCTGCATATGCAGCTGTTTTTACACATTCTGTTAAATGAAGTAACCACACTGTGTATTGTATTGACGAACAGGCTGGTCACCGTAGGCGATCATAAATTATCTTCAAATAAACTGCCTTTTATAAAAATATTACTTCTATTCCAATTGACAAGCTGCTACTTATGATCCAAACATTATAAAATTATTCAAATTAGCCAAAAATTTGTTACAAATTGATGTAAGCCAAAGCTTAAATGTATAAATCGCTGTGAAAATGTTTCTGTTAGTAAAATCGAAAGACGAAAATAAATGATTCATTCTAAATACCATATAGATTTAAAATATAAAATTGCAGGTAATGCTGATATGTATTATTTATATTAATAAATACGATTATCTAGTTTTATAAAATGACAAAAAATAAAACATTCGTATTTCTCATTAATAAGAAAATACGCATTAGCATTGCCTGTAATTCTGTAATTTTAACAGCTGTTTTAAAGTTTTACGTTTGCAATGCAGGCGACGAGGTCGTGCCAATGTCGTTTTAAATTATGTATCTTGTATATCTTCCACATAAAAAATATCCCCAACTCAACTTCTAAATACGCCATTGAGTTCACCCTTTAAGGTTGACATGCCATTTATCGAATTAAATGGTAAATAAAGCAGATCACAATATTCTAAATTGAGGTACGACTACATCTAACATATATAGTTATTTTCATGCATTAATTTAGTCCCCAGACAGGAATTACCGTTACCGTCTATTATAATATACGTGGAAATCACCAATAAAGAAGAACTAATCATCGGAAATTAAACAAGAGAATAATTAACTAGATATAATGTTCTATTCAGACAAGAGAAGCTCTAGAATAAAGCAAAAATACATTCTGCATACATGAAGGAATATTGTAATATTCAGATAGCTTGTTTTGTTAACTAAAGTTTATATTATATTTCATACTTTATTCACATATTAGCAATTCATTTGCTGACTATTTTCAATAATCGTACTCTATTCCGAAACATGTTGGCGTTGGCTTTTATCTTGAAGCATTTAATAACTTTTGTTTAAATATTTTTCAAGTTACAGAAGTTTTTAAAGCAATAAAAATGTTAAAGCTAAAACTGACTAGCGGTCCTGACAATATTCCATACTTCGTCGTATGTGACTGCGCTGTGGTATTTGTCAAACTATTATGTATATTTTTTAATTTGTCTCTCCGATTTATCAATTATTTCCATAATGTTATAATCACTCTAAAATCGTACCTGTCTTTAAGAAAGCAGATAGAACTCTAATACGTAATTATCCAATCCACCCATCATAATTTTAAATAATTTTGCTAAAGTTCTTAAAATGTTACTGTATGAACACATATTTTCACATATAAACCATCAAATCACATATTTAGAACATAAGTTTTTATAAGGGTCATCTTCAGTAACCAATTTAATTTGTTTAACAGAATATTTATCACAGCGATCGTATTTAGGACCACTTTTATTTAATGTTTTTATTGATGACATTGTCACTGACTTTTCTGTGAATTGTCTTCTATATGCTGACGACTTCAAATATTTTGTAGGATTTCATGCTTCGAAGACTGTCTGACATTATTTGCATGCAATTCATTACATTGTATAAGAGAGACAGTATATGAGAAAAATTATACATTTTTAATAAGCCTAGAGAGATGGCCTTATGAATTTGCGCACATAAATTGTGGAATTCATTTTGACAACACACTATCTATATGGATTTGCCAACACAAGGTATTTTATAACGTGTTTGCCCAGGAATTTTGTTATTTCTGAATTTATAATGGATTTACCATTTAATTTTAGGAAAGATTCAGTTTACTTGAAACTTTTTTTAAAAATTGTAAGATTTGTGTTTTCCGGAATTTAAAATAAACAGTAATATTTCTTGACCAGCTTTTAATTTTTCAATTAGTATTATTACACTTTGCAGCTAATCTCTCAAAAGATTTACTATTTTCTACCGCTGTGCTGCTTATTTGCAAATTGATAAAATGATAAAAGCACAATGAATGGTATGCTATTCACATATAGAGAAGGAAAAGTGAGGGCCAAGTGTGGAGCCGTGTGATACTCCTTGTGATACTGTTTATCTGTTTGTTACAGTACGATTAGGAATTACTTTTATTGATACCTGTTGCGTTCTGTTGCTCAAATAAGATTGGAGAAAATGAGGACTCTTATCCCATAATTTTCTAATTTGAGGTTCAGCAAACTGTAATTTATCGTATCGATTGCTTTTGAAAAACAAAAAATGTTTTTAAAACTTTTAGTACACAATTTGAAATAAATAAAAGCATTATATATTACGTGTTTAGTTGAAGAGTTCGACAAAGCTAAAATATTTTTACATAAGAATATAGTCTTTTATGAATTATTTTTTCGAAAAATTCTAGATATCGCGAGCAAAAGAGTTGAGGCGATAATTACTTAGTTCTACCTAGGAATCTTTTTTAAAAACGGGATAACTTTGCTTTTAACTTTTAGAGAATGTGGAAAGATTCCATTGTGAAGATAAAAATTTACAATAAAATGATATTGATTCAGCTATAAGAGATGTTACCTACTTTCTTGATAACACTATTAGATTTTGTCCAGAGAAGAGTTTTTGAATCAAATCCTAAAACAATTTCAAATTTCTCAAGGATTCGTTGATTCCGAGGGACATAGAATGATTTGACTACTGCTGTTATTGGTAATAACACAGACGCGCAAATTCAAATCTTAGAGAACAAGCTAAAACTAAACCTGAAATGAGCAAACTCAAGTGACGTTCAGATATGCAAAAGTCAAACAGGTTTGGACAAGGCAAAATCAAACTAAACCTCAGACAGGCAAACTAAACCTCAAACTCATACTGGCAAAATAAACCGTAGCTTTCATCGTGTAAATAAAACTTTTGATATTTACAAAATCTTTCTTTTTTTCTTGGGCCGCACTCTCTTTTCATCAAAGGAATGGCCCGTACTTTTTTTCTCTTATGGCTTGCATTAACTGTCTCTCTTTTTAAAGTCCAGCAGTTATCTGCCATCATATGGCTATTCCATCGTCCCTGATACCGTTGTTCCATAGTCTTCAAATCCTGGTGGAAGCGCACAACCTTGATCCTTCACTGTAGTCGCCCAAGTTTTAGAAAAATAGTCTAAATGTGAATCTAAAAAAATGAAGTTTTAAACTCATAAGGATACCTTGCTTTTGAAATTTGTCAGCAGTTCGTTTACTAACTGATTGTAATTAGGAGATTTGCAATTACCGAGGAAATTTTCGATGACCTTTACGAAATTAACCCCACGCTTTTTTCTCGATGTTAGTCATGTGATTAATAAACTGATCATCATTCGTGAAGACGAATTTGTGGTCCTTCGAAAACTCCCTCAAGTATTTTTGCTGCTGATTTTTTAGGAAATTTCGTCAATTCAGTGTGCCTGCTGCCAGTTTACTTTTTATTTGTCTATCCATGGCTTTGTTTTTGTCGTATTTCAGCTTCATCGGAGAATTTTACTAAAGATAGATAGGTTTTTTTCGCCATTTTTGGGGAGAATTGGGGTATGTGGGGGAACTCACACGATAATTTTTTTCCATTTTCGGCTTCAATGGAAAAATTTTACTAAAGATGGGTAGAGTTTTTTCGCCCAGTTTGCATTTTTAAATTTTGGGGGGAATTGGGGTGTGTGGGGGAACCCAAAAATATTTTTGGTTCATTTTCGGCTTCAGCAAAAAATTTTACTAAGAAATAGTAGGGTCCATATTGTTGGATAAGTTAGAATACTATGAAATAAGGGGTATAACGAACAACTGGTTCAAGTCGTATCTAAATAATCGTCAAATCGTAGTTGAGACTCGTTTACTTGAAAATTCCTCTTACCAAAATTCTATTCACAACTCCAGAACATCAAAGATGGAGTACCTCAAGGTCAATTCTAGGACCAGTACTATTTTTAGTTTACATTAACGATCTAGTATATAATTACCCAACGTCAAAATTCTCACTATTTGCAGATGAGACGAGCATTTTACTTAAAGACTAAAATATTGACAACTTAATTAGAACTAGACAACTGGAAATCACTAATATATCTGAATGGTTTACAGCTAACAAATTACTTCTTAATCAGGAAAAACTGTCAATATGTTATTTTCAACCCAACAGAAATATGCCACAAACAACTTTGGTGTCAAACATAGTCAAACATCGAGCCAGTGTGCAATACAAAAATTTTAGGGCTATGTATTGATATAAAACTTGACTGGAAATTTCATATAAATGTTCTCAACCAAAAATTATCTAGTGCAGTATATGCTGTAGGCACGGTAAAAAAATAACATCGGTTCTGAAGCAGCTAAAACAGTGTACTATGCATACTTCTATTCAATCCCACAATACGAGAATTGAATCAGGGGCAACTCAACAAATGTAAACAGCACATTCTTAATTCAAAAACGAGCAATTCACACTTTATATGGCCTAAGGAGATCCGATTCATGTCATAATTTCTTTAAAAGAACGAACATTTTTACATTAACTAACCTGTATATACACCGTTTATCTCTGGCAATATTTAAAAGGAAAAGCAACATAACAACCACATCAGAAAAACATAAATACGATACATGAAATAGGGACACATGTTTATGTCCATTTTATAGCTACAATGTCAACCGTAGGAGCCCCTGTACATCTGTGTGCAGATTTATAATCACTTGCCACAGCATATTCGAACCGTTAATAATTTAAACAAATTTAAATGTGATTTCTGTTGTTATCTTACGTATTTTACAACACTGCTGAATTCTTTGAAACAACATTGTAATTACTTAGGTAATAAAGATATTAATAAGTGTATAATAATTAATATGGTAACAATTGTATAGGTAGAAATATGTGACATAACTAAAATAATTTGATATTATCCTTGTTGCTAGAAATAGAGATTACATTATTTTAGACTATTTTAATTTTAATGTCGATTGTTCGCAACACGCCAACATAACTTAATTTCCCAGCTGCTCATGAAGAGCAAATTTTCGTGTATACCTACTATACTTTTCTCTTAATTGTATATTAATTGTATATTAAATGTATGTATATATGTTTGGGAATAAATTCTATTCTATTCAATTCTATTCTATTTTATTCTATTCCGGTCTCTATAACAAAAAAAATTTTTTTTGTAGACCTGTGTAATCGTTTGGGTCGCTAGGTGGCAATGTGAATTGATTGATAAATATATTAGCAATTTGCTTGAGGTTGTCGATCTTTACATTATTTTCAATAATAAGAATTTATTACGAATAATTTGCAGTAGTAGGTCGGCATAGATCAAAGTCAAAACTAACTCGTAATCGAGAGCCTTTGAATGAAAATTTTAATAATAAAATGAGTGAAAAGTGCTTACGACTATTTTTGATATCAAGGTATAATTGAAGAGTGGAAAATCAAAAGGGTCCAAGTAACACAACTGAGATTTCTAGGAAATCAATATTTTTTATATAAAAATCAATACGCTGTAGAGATGATTTTTAAAATTGTTTATTAATATAAATAAAGAACAACATTTAAATAATAAAAGAAAATCAACTTTTTAGAAATGATCTATGTAACTGAATGAGCGGCCTCAAACGGGGTCTAAGTGCCTTAATATTTAACTTAGAAAAACGTATCAATATACTAAATACCATAGAAAAGAGACCATAAATTTAGTTTAATATTAAGTTGTAAGACTTTGATAAAATTGCTTGTGTTATTCGTCAGCTAAAAAACCAATCATAGTTCGCAAGTTTTGTTTTTTTTCATCCGTAATCCTGCTTGTGCAATTTAAGAGAGGAACTGATATGTTTCTAAAACTCTCACTCTTTCCTTTTTTCAAAACGTTAACTGTTGTTCATTCTTCTAGGTCACTAAAACTTTTTTTAAATGACACTTGTGTCGGATAATCTTTTTGAATTTTAATCCAGAAGCTTTCGTTATATTTAGTTTTGTAGTGTTAAGATACGTATCAGATGCAGTCTTAAAATCAAAAAAATCTTCATTATTCATCCTAACCACTTTAAATTGATTATTATGTCTTGTCGAAGTAATCATTTTGTCCACTATCGTTTTTGTTACTCTCTTGCGCTTTTCAATGAGGGCAAAATCCCTATCACACGGCAAGTATGAATGTCCTTTAACTAAATATTTATGGTGAATTTCATCCAATGTCCCTTCTTTCACTAGCAAAATAAGAGCCAATAGCATCATCTTATTTTAGTTTTGACTCGATGAGTTATCGGTCCATAAGTTTAATATATTTTTGTTAGTTGCATTGGCCCTTAGAACTTTTAGTACACATGATGCTATTTCATTACCACCACGTCCAGTAGTACCTTCGTGCCATAGGCACATAAAAGCTTGGTTAGTATCACCAATGTGAATGCCGAGATTAAAAACTGAAAGCTGCCGAAGGTAAAACATGTCACCATGCGTTAAACTAGGGATAAATATAACTTGCTGTAGGTCAACAGCTATGGTACAATGTTGACTTGTTGGTTCTTGAGAATTTTTAATGTCGTCTTTCATTGTGTTTGTTGCTTTCTCGGCTTTCCGATGATGAAGATCCAGATTATTTTTCAATGACCCGACTTCAGAAGCATTAGAAGCCCCTTTTATTTTTACATTATAAAGGTCACATGTGCTGCATGTGTCGGACCGTGGAAGCCCGAACTTTAAATGAGAAAAATGCTTGTGAAAAATTTTTGGATAAAATTTATATGTTATCTTCGTGTTTGGAAACTTGGCCTTAAATATTTGGTATATTCTGTTAATGTTTAGATCGGGGGAAAGATACTGTTTTGATGTTTTTTTCCTACTATAATGACTTTCGCTCTTCGGAAAACTGTTTATATGGTTAACTACAGAAGTGACATCTACATCACTATATTTTCTTGCTGATTTATTATTTCCAGGATTATCAGTATAAGTATTCTTCCCTTCTTTTTTCAGTTCTGTCAAATGTTGAACTTTTTTATGGGAGAGGCTAAAAGTATCTTCAAAGGTTTTTCGGCAAATTTGTTTGTGGTTTCCTTTACCATCCGGCAGAGTATAGCAAACTTTTCTACTTTCACTTTTATTTACACGACGCCTCTTAATTGGAATAATTTGTATTAAACCCAAAAGATAATTATTTTGTGTAAATCTATCGGTTTTATAAAAGGCATCAAAAAAATGTTGTCTATGAACAAAATCTATTTGCTGACATTCCCATTTACATTTACATGCAAGCTGCAATTAAAATCGACTTTTAAAACATAACCTAACTAGCACCATTTGTATACTGACCTTAATTTTTTGGCCCATCTTTTTCTTTCACTGAAACTTCTTTGTAATTTAGATATTGCTCTCCACTATTTCTCTTTATTTTACTTTCATGTCTTTTATTCACTTCACTTCGATTACACCGGTTTATATTATTTTCTGACATTTTGAAACAGCTGATTGACACTGTAAATTCTTGTACATAGACCCTTTCAAATTACTATAACTCGCGCACATAGTACTTTCGCCATCTTTTGGTGTACAAATAAAATACACCGGCTACTGCTAATGACATAGATCCTTCTTCAGAGCATCGGCTATTGTACTTAGACCCCTTAAAAGGAAGAAACACGAAAACCAAATTTTGCCGGTTAGACCCTTTTGATTTTCCACTCTTCAATTGTTTTTACATATTCAAAACTGCTGTATTATTGTGCTGGTTTGTAAGTGTTAGGAAATGTAATCTCTGTGTCCAAAAACATGTTAAAAATGTGCTTTAAAATATCAATTACGTTTTCTTATTACTAGAAAACAAAATCTAATTAAATTTTAAAATGTGAATTGGTATATAAATTATACTGCGCATCTTTTCTAATAATGTTTCAATTAATCAATTAAGATATAACCATTAAATTGTTTTTACAAAAATATTTGTACTTTAATTAAACTGGTTTAAAAGTTCAAGGATGCATTTTTTGAATTATATAGAATTAAACTTAAGAAAAGAAACGGGGCGCTTTTACTGTAAGGTAAAAGAATGGCAGAGTGAATTTTTGGTGTGTGTATTCGTTGGAACACGCGGTAATGAATCTTTATCGCCTACGAAAAACGTAACTATTCCCGTTCCGGCCTCGAAATTGCTTTCAGGGAAGATTTGTGCACAGAGCTGAAAACAAAGCTATGTGTAATTTACGGAAATTGGTGCTCCGTGGCCGCCGAGTATTAGGGGTGTACTCACCCCCATCTACCGTCTCGCTCTTACTATGATATGCCTTATTAGTGAGCTCGGCTCACTAAATTATTTAGACAACCTGCACCAAAACACAGTCGAGGATAACAGGAATTCATTATTTAATTTATTACTTTAACTTCGCAGATTTTTCACCGACGAAATTCACTTCGCGATTCCTGATGTAACTGAATAAGGACATGTTTAATGTGCTTTCGGGATATAACTAATAAATTCAGGGATTTACACTTTATTACGCTTTCGCAATTTACTTGGCAATTTTAACTTGTGCGAAATTATTATTCTCCAGATACCTAGTTCTTTAGTTTACGTCTACTCAATTTTTCTTTTTGACACTGGAATTAAAAAGAAACAATCACGAGGTATTGAATAATTGTACTGAGATATTGCAGACCGCATTTCCCTGTATAACTCAAATCCATCCAGACAAGTTGCAGTAAGAAATTAAGAGTTAATTTTTTATTCATAGCTGACCGCTGATCCTAATTAGTGTAATGTCACGACTGACACATAAACTAGGTCAGTTTGTAAACTGTCTAGCTATTTTAAACACTAATTAATATTTCAGTAATTATGACAACATTTTTAAAATACTTACGTGAAGAAAAAAACTTTCAATTAATTTAAGACTTGAAAATGAATTATCATAAAAGAGACATTTTCTTCACAAAGACGCCTTAAGACTAACCATTCTTCAAAAATTGAATGGTAGAAGTCGTTACTTTATGATAATCAATCATAATGATAGAGTAAAACCTTTTACTTAAGTATTGTTTTATAAGTGCCAGCTCTGAAAAATGGTATACCAATCCGCCTACTGCTGATCATTATATGTAAACATCGAAGGATACGGTATTCTCCAAGAGACGGACGATATATTCATATCATTTTCCCATAGAAATTAAATAAACAAAATGATATATTAATTGCAATATAAATGTAATATAAACATATCATTTCATCGTTCCCTGCACGGCACAATGCGACATATTTTGTGGAAGGTTAGTTACGTGTGGAAAACCAACTATATATTGCGCTATTACGAAAGCGGCATGATACATTCAGTTGTAATTTTAGATACGCGCACGATGGATCATTTTTGTGTGTATTCAAAGTTATTAATTATCAACTAGTACCTAGTACATGAAGAACGCATTTTCGGTATGGACGATTTGTATAGGTTTTACTTTTAAATCAGTGGCCCTACCCCAGACCAAAATATTGAGCGACACAATATGACACTATATTAGAGAACAATATATTCTCAAGAGACTTAATTCATTTGATGTATTCTTCAATTCGTTGAAGTATAGCAAAATATGCTTTTTTTTATACAAATGATCAATATGAGATTCCATTATATGTGCCTAGAAATTGTTTGTCTATCGAAAGAAACAAAACAATCCGTCAGAGGTCTTTCAAGATAAAAATTAAAAAAGAATGGTCTTCTTTTCGTTCAATATAAGGTTGTTACGTTGACACTAGGGACCAACATTGCCGACAATAGTTTTTATTTACATATTTACAATTAGCAGAACCGGAAACTAATGAGCAGCTAATGTCGTCAACGCATTTTTAATAAAATTAAACAAGTTGTTAGTAAATACCACAACTAAAAGGGGTCTTACAACAGAACTCTGCGGAACTAACGAATGAACCTTATATTCCATAGAATCAACGTCATGATATTTAAGTCATATTCCTTCCTATTTTCCATATAAGAATATACCCAATATAATAAACGATCTGTTTTATTAGGCTTTGGCAATTTTGTTTAAATAATAGTTTTATCTACAGTGGTAAAAGTTTTAGAAAAGTCAATTAATACAGTTGCAACATATTTGCTATCATCTGTATTTCTGTACACAAATTCAAAAAATTGACGAAATGCCGTTTCAATAGATTTTTCCGGTGTGAGCTAATTTAAGTTAATACGAGTTAATTTAATTTAAGTCAATAATGTTTTTGATTTTAGTACTCGTTTTAGTAGCAATTGAGCTATTTTTCATGTGATTTATTAGCTGTAGTCAGGTAAACAAAAAATGTTTTCCAGAAAGAATTGTAAAAACCGCTGCCAATTACTTGGGGATCAGAACTTCCTCACCGTAGTAACTCGACATGTGGTGGAGTTTATAATAAAAGTAATTTTTGACGTTTAAAAAAAGTCACATTTTTTGACGTTTCAAAAAAAGTCATATTTTGACGTTTCAAAAAAAACTCGATGTGTGGTGGAGTTTGTAATAAAAGTAATTTTTGACGTTTCAAAAAAAGTCATATTGGTGGAATATCACTAATATATTTTTTTGAAAAAGTAATTTTTGACGTTTCAAAAAAAGTCACATTGGTGGAAAGTTACTAATATTTTTTTTTTGACATTTCAAATTGACGTTTCAAAAAGTCACATTGGTGGAAGATCACTAAAATTTTAAAATTTGAAATGTCAAAAAAAATTGACATTTCAAATTGACATATCAAAAATCTCACTAATATTTTTTTTGACATTTCAAATTGTGTACAAAATTTGAAAGCTTTATCTAAAAAACTGTAGCTGCTATCGCAAACCAGACACACAGACACACAGACAGAAATTTTTTTGTCTGAAATTTTGTGTATCGTCATAATTCGTCGAGATTCGTCCAGAAATGCAATAAAAATTTTCCAAATTTTTTTCACGAATACATATCTTCCTCACTTTGAGGGGTAAGGAAGTAAAAATATAGTTAATTTCGAAGGTTATTGCAGCTTTCAATAAATTACGTATACGGCGCTGTTCTGTACGTGTTTTGTTAATTATCTTCACTTGTTACTATATTTAATCTAGGAGAAGGTAATTTTTTACAGTAATTTTGCGAACATAATGAAGTAATGATTAATGCTTCTTTATCTGATTAAAGAAACCACTTTAACTAATAACAGATAATTAAATTATGCAAATTAATCCTAACTATTGAATACTGAATATTGCGAAACACGTAGAATTAATGGCAATAATAAATGATTACTGCGAGGAGGGTGTCGATTATAAGTCGTTGCTACTTAACGAACATTAATGATCAGAAACAAGCGTTTTGAAGTATCCCTCTTGGCTTGAAAACTTACATAATTATTATTTCATGAAATACGCGGCATCACGATGTTGGAAGAGGTCTGAGGGTAGACCTCTAGAGGGTTTTAAGTGTCATTGAAGTAAAGTTGTCCTCTTGACCATACAACGATTTTATATTCACGTACCACTCGCATATACTTTACTTAAGATATTAAACCATAATGTGATATCGAGTTAAAGTTTATGACAATAATTTATAAAGTCGTATTTCATTTTTATTCCTCATGATGTGTGCTCGAATATTATATTAGGTACTTCGAGAAGAATTCTGTAAAATATTTATAGTAAATTTTATTTTGTACTTGAGTGCGACTGAACACATGTCTAACGGAATGTTTTGAAAGTTTTTGTATCATTTTTGATAAGTATTTCTTACAGAAAATGTTATCAATTCTTTATAATGTGAAAAACAAAAACACACATACCTTACAAAAAAATGTAAATGGAAGGTACATTCATTTTATTAAAATTATTTTTTTTATTGAACAACGCCTCCTAAGAGACTGGCCTGCTCATTCTTCCCTAAAATCGAACTGAGTTCTTGTTTACAGAATGTGAGTTTAGAATCTTGCTAAAGATCACATGATGGTCAGAAAGTCATCAATTGGATATAGAGAATATTCGTCATCTTAGATTTTGTGTTAAACTGAAAGAACCCTCTCAGGAAGTTAAAAAAAAAACTCTTTATAGAATAAGATATTACTTATTGTAAAATCGTATCTTCAAAATAGAAAACAATGTCTAAATTTCAAAAACAGTATGTCGATTGGTCTTCCAATAATTTAAAATTAATAACCAAAAAGAGTAATTTTCTCCAGCTATGCAACGCATGACGGAGGGTGGTGTGAACTGTGAAGTCTACACTACATGCCTTCAATTACGTGATGAATGGCCTCTTGAGGAATATTATCTCACTCTTCTTTGAGTGCATCCCTAAGACGCTATAGTGTTAAAAACGACGTTGCCTGATACGTCTTCCCAACATATCCCAGACGAGTTCTATGGGATTTAGGTCAGGACTACGTGCTGGCAAGTCTAGAGCTTCAATACTGACGTCACGGAGGTAGTTTTTAACTATTTTGGCCACGTGCAGTTATGGTGCATTAATAGTACATTGTAATACAAGTGTGATAAGGACTTCATTGCAAAACGATAAATGAAAGTAGAAACAGCGAGTGTTCCTATCATACAAGTTTTGCAATGAAGCTTGCCACATGTGTGTTACATACCATTTTTCTACAGTTGTGAAGTTTTTTCCCTTAAAGTCAAAATTTTAAAATTGCCTCCTCTCAGATTTTATTTAAATTAATAAAGATCAAGTACTGCTCAAACGGTTGTCATGACTAACAAACAAAACAAATTGTTTTGCTAAACTGACGCGTTCTGTCTTGTATCTGCTGCTTTTGAGGAAGTGATGAATTGAGACGAAGATATTCCTGCAGAAATTGTTGCAGCTGCTGAAAGTATCAGTTCCGATCTCCTTCCACTAAATCGAAAGAACGTTATAAGAAGGAAAAACTTCTTTTCGTAAACTGGTGCCATCAAAAGAAGGTGAATGTGTATGCGGAAGTGGTCCTACTCGCCTATTTTGCCGAAAAGGCTAAAACGTTGAAACCTTTCACGATGTGTTCAATTTACTCAATGCTCAGAAGCACTCTGTTATTGGAAGAACATGTAGATATTTCGTTTCCGAAACTATTTGCATTCTTAAAATGAGAATCTGTAGGACACAAGGCAAAGAAATCTGAAGTATTTACCAGAGAACAAATTAATGTTTTTTTACTTAACGCTCTTGATGACCATTTTTACTTAGTGGCTAGTGCCCTCAAAAGGGAGGAGTTGATGAATATTATCATAGATGATATTCAGGACAGTGGAGAATTTTTGCTCATAATCATTCTAGATTCTAAAACTCATAATTCTAGAACGTTTTCAGTTACAAAAGGAAATAATTGGTTAGATTTTTATCGTCGATATGTTCAACGTAGACCTGCATCCGTAAGACATAAACGATTCTTCATTCAATACAAACATGGCAAGTATACAGTTCAAGTGGTGATAAACACGTTTGGACAGATGTCAAAGAAATTGCAGAATATTTAAAACTTCCTAAACCTGAAAGTTTTACTGGGTACTGCTTTTGCCGAACGTCAGCGACTCTTTTGGTTGACGCTGGAGCAGATCTTACCAGTTTGAAAAGACACGGTGGGTGGCGTTCTTGGTCCAGATGTAAATATTTCTAGTATTTCTAACTATGTAAATGTTCCAGTTTTTCCAAACATTAATTTAAGTAAGTGCAATTCCTATGTAATTAATGTACATTTAGAGAATTTAATTGTTATTACCGGTTAAATAATATAATTCTTTAAGGTAAACACACTCTTTTATTCCGGTGTGTGAAGTACATCTTCGAGGCGTGCGGCAAAGTGACATTTTCCGCAGTCATTTTGAAGTTAGAAAATTTGACTTTCAACACAATCGTAGAAAAAGAAATTGCTCATCAATAAACCCCGCAAAACTACCACATGCTCTTCCAAAAAGTCATTAATGTACCTTCTAGCAGTTAAAGCACTTCCATATATGAATACAAGCTATGTGCGAGCCGCATAAGGTATGATAGCTCGCACCATTACATACCCACCACCACCGAAGCTCACCATTTCACTAAAGTTGCATTGCGCGTATCTTTCTCCTCGCGTTCCACACTTTCTCTTCCTCGTCGATTTGGAGACCTCAAGGCAAATCGGGACTCATCGGCGAAAGGAACATTGTTCCAATGCCCGATATTCCAACTGAGATGTTTGCGTTTGAAATTGAGCCTGGCTACACGATGATTCCGGAGAAGCTTGGGGCCTGTTGCTGGTATTCTAGCAGGTAAATTTGCTTCAACTAGTATTCTTCTAACAGTTCAATCACTGACATTTACCTCGTGCACTTCTTGCAGTTAATCCCTTACTTGAACGACAGTCATATTTCAATTTCGCAGGATATAAATCACTATGAATCAATCATAGCGAGGAGTTGTGCTTCGATTTCTTCTAGATTCCGGCTTTCTGCGATGCTCGCCGGTTTCTCGAAAGCGAACAACTAACTTGTGGACACTGAAACGAAGAAAACCCAATCTTTGATTGCAGTGGCGTGTCGTGACTTTTATATACAGGGAAGCTGTTACAAAATAAATACCTAATTTTGTGACGTAACCGTGCTAAACCACAAAATGTCGTATTTTGTACAATGTGTCACTTTGGCACCCTTCAGTACCACAGCGGTACTTTGAACTTTTTTATTTACGTACGGTCTCGAGCACCAGTTTCTGTTTTAAAGTGTAGGAACAACACTTTATTGTATCAGCGGTATGATGGAAGCGAGGATAACTCAGTGATTTAAAAAAAAAAACGATCCAATGATTCCTCCAGCAAAAAATGGACACCAAACAGTGACCTTTTGTGGATGCATCGGCTTTTCAACAATCGTAACTGGATTTTCATCAACTGAAATCCGACAATTCTGTTTATTACCGAAGCCGCTAAGATGGAAATGGGCTTCATCACTGAAGATGATTTTTTTGTGAAAAATCCTCATTGATTTGTCTTTGCTCGTGCATCCAATGGGCGAACGCGCGGTGCTTCAAATGGTCAGCATGCTTCAATTCTTGCGTTAATTGAATTTTGTAAGCGTGTAGAGACAAATTTTTCCTCAAAATTCGATGTAACGTGGTCGCGGAGAGGTTCAATTCCTTCGCGCGATGACGAATAGAGGTGCCTGGATTCTCGGTCACATTCTCGCACACTGCAACAATGTTTTCGGCTGAATGGCGTACACGAGCACGCAATGGTGCTTTCACATCTGCCACCGACCTAGTTTGTTTGAATTTTTTAACAATTTTTCCAATTGCACTCTCGGTTGGTCGATTATACTCACCAAAAAAATCGCGAAGTGCGCGAAATGTATTTTTGTTTGAACGCCCATTTTCGTAACAGGCTTCAATAACTTTGACACATTGTTCTATTGTTAATCTTTCCATGGTTGAAATAGCCAACGACTGAGCTTGCCAAACGTGAAAACAAATGTCAACAATCATTTGACGTTTAAGCTTCATTCTCATGTAACTTCGATCCGTCTTATTGGAACACCCTTTATATATGTTATAATTGTTACAATGCTGTTTAGCTAAATACATGTAACATATTTTTGCTGTCCCATTTTTTGTGCCGGCCAGTGTAGAAGAAATTATTGGAAAATTATCAGCACCTATGGTATTACTGATGATACTCTTAATGATGAAGGTAACAATAATATTAATAAGATAGAGAAAAAAGAAATTGACTTTATCGTCACGTAGGTATACAAGTAGATATACATATGTATGTATATGTATATTTCCGTGCCCTACCAGCCAAACTTGAATTAGACAAATTTTTATTTTCAGTTTAGACATCATTTCCTTATGCTATTTTGCTTATTTTGTCTTCTAACAAGATAATCAATTTATTAATTTAGACGTACAAGTTTGTCATTTAATATTATTAATATTACCTTAATTTAGTTTTAGTTCTGGTTTTATACATAGCAAAGAGAACGTACTTTGTATATTACATTGTGTGATAAAGTTAATATAGTGAAAATTTTTACATGTGAAATTTGTTTAGTAAAATGTTGAGTTAGGTTAGTCAGGTTGGTAGTGTCAACTGAAATTGGCTCTCGGATTTGCTCATCGCGTATTCTGGGTACGACTTTACGCGGTATTGTAACAAAACTCATCAAATTTGAGGCGTGTTGACAATGTGGATTATATTCAACCTGTGCGGGGTTGATAATCTCATCTTAAGGATACGGAATTTCTCAGAGAACTTTGATCATCTTGTGAATTATGATGATGCATGGAATATAAAACACCTGTCTGGTATCACAAGTTCACCTTAAGACCGCACCCATTATTTCCACTAGCAAATCTCATAAACCGAGATGATTTATACAGTGTGGTCTGTTATAGATACTAGAGATTTTCCCTGTAGATTGTGGCAATGGTTTGGTGTTTTACTAAAAAATTTCCACTTTTAATTTGCTCATACATTTATTCTGTATTTCTGTGTTTTGTACCCAGTAAATATTAGCTATATATAACTCGACGAATTTACTTATTGAGGTAGTTACGACGCAAAATACACGTCCCATAGAAATTTATCTATTAGTTTTACTTTATATTTAAATTTACGTAAATATAAATATAAATCTACCCCATACCTTATTTTGCTTAAAAGCACTTTTTACTAAAGTAGCAAGGGAAAAACAACTAAAAAAATCTACCACAAATTACCTTTACGGTAAATTTCTCTTAAAGTCGAAATAGGTAGTATAATAGGTAATATTTACCTTCTTGGTGACTGGAAATCGTCATAATAGTAGTATATTCTAACTAGGTGGATTTTGCTGAAAATTCTACGTAATTTATACCTACATAGAAACCTATTTGGTCGCCTTTATTACGCTCCTTTAAAGTAATATTAGGTCGACAATGTTGATAAATTCTACCTAGCTTATCTACCTGACTTCAACCATTTAGTCAATTATCCTTTGTAGTTACATTTTCAAAGGCCGTTAAGACGACATATTTTTTACCACAGTTGTGGTACTATTTGAAATTGAAATTTTCAAAATGAGTTTGTATGAAAACGAACTACTAAAAATATTAAAAAAATACATATTTATGCTTGCTAAGTCACATTCAATATGTATAACATACTTTTGACTCAAACTATAAGTGTATTTTTAACACGCTTTTATTTTTTTTTTTTTTTTTTTTTATTATTAGCTTCACTAGTATGTTTGCTTGTTTGTATGTTTGTTTGTAACCGACTCTTTGGACTCGATTTTAACCCACTTTAAACGGACAGATTTAATTGAAACTTTGTACACTTATTAAGAACCGGTAACAATACAATAATTTGATAAGTTTATATCATTATCCTGTTCAGGATCGCCAATCCTTTCCTCACGTATCCCTGCGTGAAAGCAAAGGCTTAATATGTCAGTAGATTCAGTAATTGTTAATTAGCTCGGTGGTCGAGTGGGTTAAGGCACTCGCCGCGAAACGACAGACTCATCCGGCGTGAGTTCGAACCTCACGGCTGAAATAAAATTTTTTTTTTTTTTTCAGAAATATCTGTTGGATCGTAATATGTTATAATATCAGCATCAATAAGCAATATAAATATAGTTTAAAACAACTAAAAAACACGCTTTCATAGCACATCAAACTAAAAAGTTAAAAATAAATATAGTTTAAAAAAACTAAAAAACACGCTTTTAAAGCACATCAAACTAAAAAAGTGAAAAATAATTATTAATATAAACTGAAAATAATAATGAACGAAAAATACTAGTATTATTGTGAAAAAAGCGTGGGGTGCTCGATATACGAAAAATATTGCACAAAGCACCCCACGCTTTTTTCACAATAATACTAGTATTTTTCGTTCATTATTATTTTCAGTTTATATTAATAATTATTTTTCACTTTTTTAGTTTGATGTGCTTTAAAAGCGTGTTTTTTAGTTTTTTTAAACTATATTTATTTTACTTGATAATAGGAATTTTCATATTAATGAATATTTTCGAAGCGCATGGTTATTTCTCGAAGTACAGGTGCTAATATGCATGGACAAATTTTTAGCGCATTAATTTCCACAACCGGAAACTTCTGATACTACTCAATTAAATTGGATTTATTAGTTATCACCGATATTCATTTATTTTCTATCTTACTATGAATTAGGTGTCTTTTCAATTTTGTAAATGACTGTCAACAATGTCGCTACTACTTATAGAGAAAAATACCAAATAAATATAAAATTCTTCTATTTTTTTTTACTAGGACTCATTTGCCATTTGCACATAAATTCCTAGATTTTACCTAATACTAGTTAACTCGATGTCGAAATGACATCGAAATGAAGTCAAAAGTACCTAAATACGTATTGGTAACCAAATATACTGTGCAACCAGAAGGAGGATTTGTATGTAATTTGACCTGTCTTAGTCAATTTAACTAAATTTCGACGTCGTCTTATTCTCCACTTATGTCGATTCCACGTCGCGCCCACGTAAATTTTACTTAAATATGGTTTAATACAATTTTGGACTAAATTTATTATAGATAATTTAGGCAGTCTCTATGACAAATTAAACCAAAATGTTTGCTAACTAATTCCCAAGAATAATGAACGAATTGTAATTTGCAATAGTTTCTTTAGAGGTATTTCTAGAAAAATAGTGAAGACAAGATAAACAAATACAGGTCTAGCTTATAACATTTAAACAGGAACAATTTATGTTTTTCTTAGTTATTGCGACAATACAGATGTGTTAATAATATATTTTTTCGAATTTCTAATATGTGCAAGCTGAATCAGTTCTAATCTGTCAAATTTTAAGAGTAGATTTTAAGTTATTAAGTTATTATTATTTGAAGTATTTTAAGTTATTACAACTGAAATTCGTTTTCCAAAATAAAAGGTGTTAAATTTTGGAACAATTTAGAAATACACATTAAATTTGTAACAAAATATGTTTCTTCTTTGTTTTTAGTAGGATGAATCATTTTCGATTAAGGCGATAATCCTTAAAAAACACTCAACCAATGCTTTAGTTTGTCTTTTTGAAAATACTACAAATTCTAAAGAAAGACCTAAAAACCACAATGGTTTTCATTTAGTTACTATTTAAATACATGGAAATACACATTTAAAATGAGACACCCTATAGAACACACATTTCTAATAAATTACTTATTTAAAGAAGTATAAAAAAACCTAACCCAATTTACATTGAAGCGGGGCTAGCTATTTATAAAATAATTTTATTATACAATTTGGTTATATTGCCCTTATGTACGAAACGCCTCGTTTTTAGAGGGTTATTCACATTCTTCAACCAGACTTATAGTACGAAAGTATGACGCAGATTGTGGTGATAATATATTTTATAGTTTCGATATTATTTTTCTTATATTTTTTTATGGCGGTAATAATTTCAAGTGTAACTTTTAATTAAATATAAAATGTTTGAGCATAGCAGAACGATTTTCGTAATAAAGTAACAATGCAAATAGCACTCTTTCAATGTACAATTGAGTCGAACCAGTGCCGTATCCAGAGGAGGACATAGTTAAAAAACCCGTTCGTCTACCTACTAAGACTAATATAAACTGATCAAAATAACTTAAGGATATGGTGAATTCTAAAAGGAAAAAATGAACCCACGGAAATTAGTTTTGTGCGCCTATGTTCCTTAATTGTCATTTCAGAAAAATAGCATATTTTACAAATTTACAACAAGAGATGAAAATACGGTTTTTTTCGTGAGATAAGATTTTACCACGAGCGAAGCGAGTTGGGTAATCTCACGAACGAAAAAAAACGTATTTTATCTCGAGTAAGAAATGCTATTTTTTCTACGACATTGCAATAAAATATTGGATTAGAATTTACAAAACTTTATCTATTTTTAACGTCACTTGGAAAATACATATCAGGTATATGTAATTACGTAGTGACAAAAACGTCTTTCATATTGAGTAAAAAATGCTATTATTTTTTTTTATAAATATGAAAAATACAATTATTATAATTATTGATAGTTGGATTTATTAACAGTGATAACTTCTGTGGTACTTGTTGAGGGTAAGTTTTCGGTTGTGGATTTTGTTGCTATAGGCCGATTTATTGGTATGTTGTCGAAGTCATCAACAATCAAAGTTAACTATAGTTTCAGACATATTGATTCCAATCACTTGTTGTATACACTTGTCATTTTGGTAATTGAGGAAGAATCCGGACGTTTTATTGTTTTTCCTAATGGACAAAGATCTATATACTTCTTACAAATGTTGTAGTAATTGGCCATAATTGCAAAAGAACGTGGTATGTGAGTTTTTGTATTAGGTATAGTTACAAATAACGCTTTTTCCAGATGTTGAAAATTAGTTATCTCTAAATCTCGTAACTCATGTAAACGGTAGGCTCCAACAATACCAAAAATTAATGCTACCTACATAAAATGATTAAAATGTATTTTCACATTAACAACATTAAATAATGTAATAATTACCATTGTAAACAGGAATTTACCGTCAGGTGCATCATTAATAAATCCCTGAAAGGAACCCCGTCGATCTTCGCTTTAGAAGTGCTTTGGGTATTTCGTATTTCGAAATATCCACGTTATGTTTGATATTAATTGTATTGCGTAACATACGTACAAACTCCACACAGTAGATGGCTTTAAATCGTTGGATATTTTACTAATATAAGCCAGAAGAACATTTTCCGAGAAAGAGTTTATCTGGTTATCATTTCTCCAACCCATGAACTTCTTGTAAACAGATTCATACCTTTATCGGGATTTATCTGGCAAAATGTTGTCGGAAGCAAAGTATGCCGCTTTAACAATATTTGGGGGTGTGCATGATTCACTGTATTCACTTTCTGAGTCCATAATAATCACATAAATTATAAACGAACTGTCATAATGTTAATTGTTTGTTTAGTCGTTGCGATTGTAGGTAAAATAGATACGCAGGCTACGAAATGAAAGTGTTTATTCTATTCATTATTAAAAATATAAAATTGACATTTTCATTTTCACTTCTAGAGATGAAAATGAGTAAAAAAAATGTCACTTTCATATAGAGTAGACAGTGGAAAAATTGTTATTTTCATATATATGAGTAAAAAAATATTGTTTTTATAAATTGCAAAGTTTCAAAAGAAAAGAAATAATAAAAATTGATAACACTAAGTTGTTGCTTGAAAGTACAAAGCGGTCTGATGTATCCAATCGCTTGAACATGACTCAAAGTGTGATTTCTCTTTTAAAGAATCGATTCAATAAGACTGGGACTGTTAGATAATGACCAAGAGAAGATAGACCTAGGTCAATAAATGCTAGGGAAGACAGGTCATTAGTCAGAAGAGTTAGGATGAATCCTGCAAGAAACTGTTCTCTGTTGATTGGGACCTGAAGTTCGTATTATCCGCGAACTGTCTTAAGCATCTAAAGGTAGGTCTACACCATAGGAGAATTATAAGACGTCCCTCTTTGACAGCAAAGGTTTACATTGATGTGAAGAACGAGTGATGTTTTCAAATGAGAGACGCTTTCACCTCCATAGTAGCAAACTCATAGTTCGCGCCTAGTATCACCAAATTCCATTAATAATAGATAAGTTCAAGAGGTATATGCTTTTGGGGGTTATGGTTTGGTATGAATTTTGCCTTGCAGATCGTACGGAGTTGTATGCTTGTGAACGTGGCAGGTGAAAATTATGCAAGAGATATCGTTAGCAACATAGTGAATGATTAGTTAGCGACATAATAAATTTGGAAGCTAATTCTAGATTTCTGGGTGATAATCTTCGTCAACATAGAACTAGGATAGTGTCAGAACAGTTAGAACTGGATGAAATTGATCATTTGTCTTTACCTCCACTTGCACTCCAGATCTGCAGATCTGAACTGCATATCACATGCCTGAGATATACTTGGAAGATCGCTAATGAATCGGCAACCACCTGCTAATGATGTAAAGTCTCTAAGGCGATTCTTCTGAAATTATGTGATATCTTAGACAAAGAGGAGATAAATCACTTGACTTTAAGTATGCTTAGAAGAGTTCAGGCAGCGATAACAAACAGAGGTGGAGCCACTCACTATTCACTGATGTTTTTAATTTATTTTGTGTTACCTATGTTGACTGTTTAATTAATGTCTCATTTTATAGTCGTTATTAAACGTTTTTAGCTCAATGAATGTGTTTAATTTATAAGAATGATGAAGAAGTAGCTGTACTATATTTTTTGGGATCAGTTTTTTCCTAAGAACACCATATCCTTAACTATTTCGATCAGTTTAAATGCTGTACTGTATTATTTGGTATGTTTAAAATTACTGTTATAAATTTCCATTTTTTTGTATAGAAAACATTGTAGCAAATTTGATTTTACGTGTTTTGTTGAAGCAAATGTGAAAATATACATAATTTGAGATTAAATAGTTTCCCCTGTACATTTGCAGATATAAACAAATACCACTGCATAGCATAGCGTGACTAAGTCTTATTTTATTGACAATGATAAATATTATTTTTATAATCGGTAGTGACTGCCACTAAACATTTTATTCAAATATAGAAATTACTAAACATTTTCACTTACAGGGAGTTGCGCTTGAAAGTGATACACGTCTGCAACTCCTATATTTTTTGGCCGATGTAAAAAAAAATTCTTAGAATGTGTGATACTGCTTTTTTTTATTAGTGCAATACACGGCCAAGTGGAATGCGTTTTTTAACGTCAAAAACTGCTAATTGCTATTAGCTATTCTTTTTTTCAAAAAAATTATTACATGTTCTTATTCAGCATCCCTTAAAAGGTCTTATTACTAAGTTTCATCAAATTTGGATCATCTTCATGATGATCTTACCCATATTTAAGTTTATAATCCATATTTTACTGTTAATAATAAAATTATAAAACAATTTGTTTGAGTTTTTACTGCTCAAAAAACAATGTTTTTTTTAAATCGAACCAAAAATAAAGTTATAGACATATAACCTATATAGGGTGCTTACCTGAAGATGATCCAAATAGTGATAAGATTCAGAAAGCTCTAAATCATTTGAGCAAAAACAACAAAGTAACTCTGGTCTGGATACCCGACCACTCTGGTATGGAAGGTAACGAAATAGCGGACTCCTTAGCCAGAGAAGGAGCGGGATCATGATTCATCGGACAAGAACCAACACTTGGCATATCCTCAAGTACTGCCAAGATGGCCATCTCAACCTGGGCTGAAAGGAAAACTCTCCAGTATTGGCAATAGTTACCAGAATTAGTTCATTCGAAGGCGTTTATAAAATACCGTTTGAAATCACGAGCTAAGAAACTTAAAACAGGGTAAACCTGAAAACTCTAACAGACCTATATACCGGGCACTGCCGACTAAACTATCATCTGCATAAACTCGGCCTAGCGGAAACGGCGAGTGCCGTCTATGCCTGGAGGATGATGAGAAGGCAGACCGCATCTTATGCACCTGTCCAGTGTCCCGCTGTGGAGAGGAATTGTCAATATTTGGCAAAGAGCAACTGCTGCCAGAGGATCTGGACACATTCTCACTCAATAAAGTTATCAGTTTCATTAAGAGACTGAACTTATTGGGTGAAATATAATTAGGCGTGAGCCACAATAGGCTTGCTGGTGGCCGCAGTGGAGGGTCTACTGAGACCCACTCACAACAAACCTAACCTAATCTAGTGATAAGACGTTTTAAGAGATGCTGAATAAGAACATGTAATAAATTAAAAAAAAAAATTGCTAAGAGCAATCAGCAGTTTTTGACGCATCCCAGTTGGATGTGTATATGCACTAATAAAAGCAGTATCACACGTAGATAGAGTTTTTGTTACCCTACATTCCAAAAAATAATTTTTGAAATCGGCCAAAAAATAAAGGAGTTACAGGCTTGTCACATTTAAGCGCGACACCCTGTATCTATAGGCCAGGAACTAAATTATTCACCATATTTCTACAGTGTGATCAACTTAACGTGTCTGTATTTTAAATCGATGTAAAAAAGTTATTCGTGAAGTTGAAAAAAATTTTCTTAGAGAAAGTTGTAAGTTATCCAGGGTGATCCATTTGAAAATTAGATCATGTCCGCTCCTTGTTAATTAAACAATAAATTTTTCAGTCTCAGCAAAAAACTTTGAGGATAACCCTACATATTTTCCAAGAATTTTTTTAGTTTCAAAACACTTTTCTACATCGACTGAACATATTAAGTTGATTACATTGTATAGTCTATGATAAGAAATTCACATAAAACGAGGTGAGTTCATATGATTTGTAAAAATATATTAAAAATCTGCGGATCTTCATAGTTGAAAATTCTGTATCAGTTTAAAAACATGGGTTATTCTGCTGAGAGAGTGGGAAAGCTTGAGCCTATATATTAAATGAATGAATGTTTTTAATTCTCCGTTATTAAATGCTGTTTTTAGATATTTGAAAACAGCAGAAGTCATATCAACGTTTAAGCAGCCGGCGCGGCATTGAAAAGTATGGTTGGTAAACGCCTCAGGGGAATTAATATTATAATTTTTCAAATTCAAATAATAATAATTAAACATACTTTGACTGCATATTAAGGATAGTGTAAGCATACTGTCACCTTAGCCATAGGGCATATAAAGTAAAAACTAGGGCTTGTTACATTACATTCATAGAACAGTTTTCATTGTAATTTTGTTAAGTACAGAATAAATCACACTTGTTTAAACCCGTTATTAATCTAGAGCTTTGGATAATGTCAACGTTACTTAAACTTATGTGAAGGCAGTAATCAAATTATTGATGGCAAATTCCTATGTGCCGTACACAATCCTAACAATTTAGACCTCTAATCTTGAAACTGGGTAAAACAAGGAATCATCAAATTTGATTGTCATCACTACAAATAAACTTGGAGAAGGTTCATATCCTAGAAGTATTTCCGCAAACAGTTGGCATCATGTAGAGGATATTGAAACAAAACTTAATAGACTCAGAATATCTAATCTACCTATCCTTGTCACAGTAAGAAGAACCGTGATTAACTAACTTCTCTAAGTTTGGGATGGACTTCTGCTCACCATTCACACTATACTACATTTTGTGATCTAAGGTTTAAAAGACTTCTAGTTTTCTGTTGTTTGACATTTTCCTAACCAGCCCTAAATTATGGTTGTTCTCAAGCGCATGCTGGACGACAGTGGACTTTTCATACCTAAATTAAATCAATCGTCTCATTTCCTTCAACGTACTCTTAATTGCAGCCTTACATATTATCTCGCAAATTTTCCGATCTTTAGTTTATTCCCAGCTTGTATCTTTTCAATTGACTAGAAGGTTGCTATAACTCACTTCACGGTGACTGAATGACTGTCATACAGGTGACCATAAAATCCTACTAAAACCGCTGGGGATTATATGGTATTGATAGCTAGATTAAAGTATCTTGAACCTCTTTTTCTAAATCATTTTAGCTCATTATTGATAGCTCTATCCATATAACGTCTCTTCTTTTTCAAAACTCTACTCAACTGAAAAGGAAGCTAATAATTAATCCATGTTTTAAATAATAAAAAAGACTCGAAGTTTGTATTGGGCACACGTTTACCATAATAATTTTTCTGCCCGCTTGATCACCCAAGTATATTTGTTTAAAAAATTGGAGTAGAATTTACATTGGTAACAATCATTATTTGTTAGAGCAATACCACTATACACATAGTGGTTGTTTTTCTAATAGCCTAGTATTACGAAAGATAATGTAATTGGCTCTTTCAGTGGCAACCAATGTAGGCGGACGAACTGTAAGACGTGGGAAAATATTTTAATACTCGTAGCGGTAGTTACTCTGACGCTCAATATCTCGGAAATAGCTATTGGTTCTTGCTTAAACCTTTATATCCATATTAACATAATTAGCAAACACCAAACGTATAATCCTTGAAAAATAATATTGTGTTAAAAGGAGCCCACGCTGATTATTTAATACAGAAAGCTTAAAGCTCATTAAGGTTTTTTTAGTTAGAATAAAGCCATTGTCTTATATACATTGTTATGATAAACATCAGCAGTCATTAGCTAAAGCAGCTTTACCTTTTGATAAATGCATTTTCCGTACGTTCTTCTCGAAGTGTATTTAAGTGGTTCCGTTGAGTATAATCGTCATTCATAAAAATTAGTAGGAACTTATTAATCAAATGCTTATTTCAATTCTAAATAAGAAGATATCTTTATAGAAACAACATCTATTTTGACATCGCATAAATCTCCACTTTATATTCCAAACAGGAGGAACCACCTACTAGATATTAAAAATAGAAACTAGAATCATATTAATATATATGCGTAAATAAAACGAAAAATTCTAGAGAGAATTTTCGACAAACTTTGTTAATGTTTTAGATGGTTTTGAAATTAAGTGTATTGACCCATGTAACAGGCAATAAGTCACTCAACTAATGTTGCAATTTTAATAACACTAGTGAAAGGTATACAAAATTATGGATAGAAAAAATTGCTCAAAATAAAGAAACGCTCCAGTGGAGCTTGAATCTAATCTAATAATGTTAATAATTGTGACGTGTACCGGTAGCAAGGACTTGTATCTTTCTCAAAAACTAAGTAGTGAAATCTCCAATCCATATGGAAAAATCGAAATTTGAAAGTTGAAAGCATAAGATTTGATTTTTAATTTGTATACATGCCTTATTACATAATCAGGAATAAATAAAACAGATTATCTATTTTTAACTAAATTTATTAATAGTAGGGTTTGAAAAACAATGGTGAATATCTCATAACTTCTTCTAAATTTAAGAGGTAACCGTTACTATTTGTTCAATCTTTTTTAAAGTAACATTTTTAACACGCTTTTATTAGCTTCACTTGTATGTTTGTTTGTTTGTTTGTTTGTTTGTTTGTTTGTTTGTAACCGACTCTTTGGACTCGATTTTGACCCACTTTAAACGGACAGATTTAATTGAAACTTTGTACACTTACGAAGAACCGGTAACAATACAATAATTTGATAAGTTTATATCATTATCCTGATCAGGATTGCCAGTCCTTTCCTCACATATCCTCTGCGTGAGAGCAAGAGGCTTAATATTGTAAGTATATTCCGTGATTCTCAGTTCGGTCGTTGGCCGAGCGGGCAAGTCTTGACGGCCTCCTCGGGCGTGAGTTCAAATCCCATGGCTGAAATAAAAAAATATTTTTTTTTTTCAGAAATATCTGTTGGATCGTAACATGTTATAATAATAATATCAGCATCAATAAGCAATATAAATATAGTTTAAAAAAACTACAAAACACGCTTTCATAGCACATCAAACTAAAAAGTGAAAAATAAATATAGTTTAAAAAAACTAAAAAACACGCTTTTAAAGCACATCAAACTAAAAAGTGAAAAATAATTATTAATATAAACTGAAAACAATAATGAACGAAAAATACTAGTATTATTGTGAAAAGAGCGTGGGGCGCTTTGTGCCATATTTTTCGTATAGCAACCCACGCTTTTTTCACAATAATACTTAGTATTTTTTGTTCATTATTGTTTTCAGTTTATATTAATAATTATTTTTTTTTAGCTGATGTCTTTAAAAAGCGTGTTTTTATTTTTTTAAACTATTTTATTATTCTACTGCTGTAAAGCGACTTGGGGCATAAAAATTCACATATATGTGAACTTCTCATAACTCTTTGTCAAAAATAACTTACTGATGGCAAAAACACTATTAATATAGTAAAGCACATTTTAAAAGCCATTAAAGTTGAACAAAAATCGGGTAATTTTGGCAAAACGGGTTGTAGTTTTGGATAAAGTGATTTAAACTTTCTGAAAAACGACATACGCCATCTGCTTGTTGCTTTCCCACATAATTTGAGAACAAGATTGTTGTTGTCTTGCATGAAGGAGCACTTCCTGACGTAATGCAATTGCTAGCAATTTCTGAACTGCACTGAATCGATGGAGCATCTACACCACGACCAACGCAATCACCTGATTTAAATCCTCTGGATTTTTTTATTACGGAAACATTTCTGTCTCTTTACTTCTTAAATCTCCATTTACGTGAATCTTTTTTTCTTATTTTAATATAAGGAATCAATTTTTGAACCATCCTGTATAGTCTTTTCTTATTACAAATAATCCATGTGACCATAAGGGCATATAAATTTTTTTCAAATGTTCACATTATGTCACTACATAAGTATAAAATACAATATATCGATTTCCTTTTCTAATGCTCATCTCTCATCCAACTTAAGCATGACGTTATCTAGGTGAAATATTTTATTTCGTGGAAAGTAGACGACCATAAGAAAAGTTATGTATTTTCAATAGCGCACATTTCATTGTGTCAATACAAATTGTTTATTTTTATTGCTTTGTAAATATATCTACATGATAAATGCATTTTCAATTAGTGCCGTATCATGTGCATTTTATATAGTTTTGAATAGTAGTATCGAATTTTTCAATAATTTAGTTAATTTTAATAACATAATTTTTTCTCCATAAATAATAAAACTGTGTTTTAAAATGAATTAAAACTAGTTTTAAAATACATTCTCACGCAAAATTAAATCACCATTGGAAATATAAAAATGAAATCTGTAATATGGCGTCGATGATTTTTCATTAAAATTGTATACTTTTCTGTGGGTCCTCCTAAGAGCTGTAGAAAACAAAAAATTACTAATTTACAACTATATCCTAATAAGTGTGCCAAGAAAGCACGTAACCAGTTGAAGGCGTTTTGGGAGTATGGATTTCTCCTGTTACTTTTCTTAAGCAACTTCATGGGCTCTGAAACCGAGCAGGACAAAATTCAAACTTATTGAGTCAAGATACCTTGAGTTGACACTGGCTATGCATGGATTGCAGAACACGAATTACGCCTTAGAATACCCGCAACAGGCAGCATTGTAGGTCAAGATTGAAGTTTTCTACGGAGTATTTGTTACATTCCCAATTAATCTTAAATTACTAATATCTAGTTTGTGGTTCTTCTCTTAAGAATTTTGCTTTACCTGCCTCTGAAGTCATTTTACATGAGATTGTTGCAAGTGTTGAGAGTTCAATTCAATACCTTCCTGATGCCTCTAAAAGATTTGTCAGTGAAGCTTGCAAAAAGCAAATCTCGGAAAAATATTATCACTAAAGTAAACAGAAAGTCAAAATCTTCAAAAGACAGAAAAATTATCAAGGGTTGCGTAAAAAAGTTTGCTTTTACTTAAAAGGCTCTTTTAGATAAAGAGGACTATTATGAAAAAGGCAGACAATCTGATTAATAATGGTCCTTAGTTTTTTTATAAGGAAATCTTACTAGAAATCCATTACCAAAAATGATTACTGAAGTAAGAGATGTACTTAAATCCTGCAATAACCTTATTAACTCAAGCTATAAATAGGAGGTTACATGTATCTAACCCAAGTGTTCCTAGATTGTACTTCTTGCCTAAAATACACAAGCCAGGAAAGTCGGTACGTCCTATAGTTTCAGCAATCGGATCGCCGACTTTCCGCCTATCAAAATTGTTAACAGAGGAGTTCAAAAATTTATCTATTGCACCACCTAGTTTCTCTGTGATTAATTCCAATGATTTCATTAATAGGGTGAAAAATATTCAGTTACTAGAAGGTGACATTTTGATCTCCTTTGACATTCATGTTCATTGTTTTCAATTATTCCAATACCACAGACCTTGGACTACCTTAAGGATCTACTCGAATTAAACAATCTAGTTAAGATGTAGTAAAAAGAATATTCTCAACTCACTAAACTTTGCATGAAACAAAATTGATTTCAAATCAACGATAATTTCTTCGAACAACATCAAGGAACAGCAATAGGTAACTCTTTGTTACTATTCATTGCCAATCTCTTCATGAACAGATTCGAGACAGAAGCAAATGAAGAATTTGAATATTTCCAAAGGGTTTTGGCTTAAGTAAGTGGAAGATATTTTTGCAGTGTTTGATACAAAAGGGTATTGGCAACTTTGTTTTTAAATTAAACAGTTGTTATGAGTCAGTTAAATTCACATGTGAAAGTGAAAACTCTGGACAACTACCATTTTTAGATGTAGGTAATAATATAATTGGAAATAGCGAAAATAAGTTAGAAATTTGACATATACAGAAAAGATACCAGTACTCTAATATATATCTCTAAGAACTCTCACCATTGTGTTCAACACAAAATGGCAAGTTTTAATTTTCTAGTCCATCGCTTCCCTTCAATAAGAAAAGGCATTAATTAAGGATATAGCTGCAAGTAATGAATATTCTGTAAGTTAATAGATAAAATATTTATGAAACGAAAATTTAAAGAGTCGCTTTGATCTTTCAAAATAAAAGAGAAAATCCGAAATTTGTATCTATTCTGTTCGATCCTCGGTTCACCCGTGGTATTGGTAAGATTTTTGAAGATATAGGTATGACAGTGGTTCATTCATTGAGAAATAAACTACAACCAGTTTTAAGCAATCCAAAGGACATAATTGAAACAAACGAAAAGTCGGGGATTTACTAAATTAGCTGTAAGGATTGCAGTTAAAAGTATCTTGGATAAACTAGACGATCAATTCAAATTAGAATCAAAGATCATATGGCCCATCTCAAATATGGTAGAGCAGATAAGTCTAGTGTTGCCCAACATGCATTTGACAACAACCATAAAATAAATATTAGCAATTTAAGATTAATTAGGAATGTAACAATACTAGACACCTGGAAGCACTTGAAAGCTTGGAAATCACAAAGTGTAAAAATAGTATGAATAGTGACAGAGGGCGAATCCCAAACAGCCCGCTTTATTTGTTAGTGGGTCACGGATCATTAACAATAATTTAGATATAAATAGGATACATCGTTAGAATAAGATTAGTTTTAATCATCTCCAGATGATGTTAACTTCATTGGCGAAATGCGCGTCGAGTGCCGTATATAGTGTTTTGGTGTTTCGTGGAAAACTACGTCAGTGTTGTGATACATATCACTATAAAATTACTGGAACTAAATTTGATATTTTTTCTATAAAAACATAATTCTGAAAACCATTTTTTTTATTAAATATTGTCATTTGCAAATATGTTTTATAAATAGATCACTATTACTTCGTAATTAACATTGACGTAGTTTTCCATGAAACACCAAAACACTGTATATTGCACTCGACGCGCGTTTCGCCAACCAAGTTGACATCATCTGGAGATTATTAAAACAATTTCAATCATCTCCAGATGATGCCAACTTGGTTGGCGAAACGCGCGTTGAGTGCAGTATATAGTGTTTTGGTGTTTCGTGGAAAACGACGTCAGTGTTATCTTCACATCAAAGGTTCCAACCCACTCCAGAACTACTTTGTAATTCATAAAACAAAAATATTGTTTTCCATCAAACATTTTGCATTTTCCATTGTACACATAATTTTTGAACAAATCTTTTTTTTTTCCAAAAAACAATTTTCTAGAGAGCGCAACCGCAATCGCAATAAGGTTATACAGCGTTTGGCGAAAATATGGAATTACGTTAACCAGGACCGAGGCGATTAACTTTAAGCATAAAACGTCTATGTGAGGCTATAATTTGTGGTAGAGGTGGAAACCCTGTTACTAATATTTTGTTACCAAACTTTTTTTCGAAGTCTTCTTTTCTTATTTGTGGCCTATAACCTCGAACTACAAAAGTGCCCCCTTTCTTTTGTGTACGAACGGATCCTGAAATATAAGCCATATTTTCTCTTGTGCGCTAATTTTGCGTGGAAGTCTATTTTACATAATAGATTAAAATATTTATTATATTTTGTTATAAATAAACAATAATTGTACCACATTAAATACTGCGTTTATTGCGACTGTCAGAAGCAAGCACTTCCTCAATATCTAATTTATATTTACAATGAGAAAACATGTTATATCTCGTATTATCCATGTAAATAAATTCTCATTATTTAACATAAAAATATCATTAAACTAAATTGCAAAGCATCAAACGATTTTTTATGTAAAATATAACATTAAAACAGGGGTACATTAATATTCCCCAAGAATATTTCTTAGATATAAGTATCCTCTTTCAGATTTTGTATGAATCATACTTGACATTTATGTAGTTCTTTCTGTGGTTTTAGTTTCAGTTCTATAATGCATGACATGACAGTTCGTGACGAGCATATTCCATTCCACTCTTTCTCAACTTTATACCAACTTATTGCAAAAACATTTTCATCCCAATAATTCTGCATACTACTCAAATAAACGCAAGCGGTATCAAAGAGGTCGCTGTTGCAACAGGTCACACTATAATTTATTTATAAATTAAAGTGTCTTATTGACTGGGTTTGTTATTGTAGGCAGTGCCTATTAAATTATAACTAGTCGTTCGCTAAAGTTCATCAGAAATATCTATAATTAACCGCTTTAATGGAAACATATTTTCCTACACAGGGTCATTTCCTTAATTATAATAAATATGCTTGTTGTCTGGAAAATAAATAACGAACGTGTCTCATTATAATTACAATTACTTTTCAATTCGGTATAAAGACGAGGATTCCACGTAAAAACCAAACGAAATCTAGAGAATTTAAAGGTTTAAATGAGGGAAACAATCATGTTGAATGATTAGTAAACACATTTATGGGTTTATTTATGGAAAGATTATTAAGCTCAAATAAAAAAAACCGCTGTCAATTACTTGGGGATCAGAACTTCCTCACCGTAGTAAAACTCGACGTGTGGTGGAGTTTATAATAACAGTAATTTTTGACGTTTCAAAAAAGTCACATTTTGACGTTTCAAAAACGTCAAATTGGTGGAATGTCGCTAACATTTTTTTTTAGACCGATTTGGCTCATCAACGAATTCAATCTCTTCCTTGACCTCTAGAGTGTGTGTACACAATTTGAAAGCTTTATCTCAAAAACTGTAGCTGCTATCGTGAACACACACACAGACAAAAAAATTTTCTGTCTGAAATTTTGTGTATCGTCATAATTTGTCGAGATTCCTCCAGAAATGCAATAAAAAATTTGTTCACGAATACATAACTTCCTCACTTTGAGAGGTGAGGAAGTAAAATCAATTTACACAATATTTTAGCAAAAGTGAACATATGCCCCTTTAAAACCGTCAGTATTTTTTCATTTAATTTGCTGTGGGAGATTTTTCTGGATAGTAAAAGGATGATAAAAACAGAACCTACTATCTATTTTCTTATGCAAACTAAAAAAAAAATAAGTTTTGAATAATTTATAATACGAGTAGTTACCAGTTAAACGTTAAACAACTTATATAGTTGGAGCCAACCCACTTGATAAACGACTAGCGGTATGCCCAGTTTACAATCGTCCGTCTGTTGCAGCGCAAATGTCAGAAGGAGTACGTACAGTAGGTTAAGATATTGCTCAAAAAGAGGTCTTTGTGAGCATATAATTTAAATTAATTATTTATTTATTTATTAACGTATTATTTTATTTTTTAAAGTTGATAATATTTTTCTTTATTATTTATGAGAATACTAATTTATGTTTTTACAATTACTCTTTGTTTTGAAAAAAATCAAGATTTGATTGCGCGCACTTCTAATAATTTTCCATTATTTTAGTGTTTTACTATCTGAGGTGTCTCGGAGGCAACACTAAATTTGTGAAACATTCATATAACTTTAGTAAATACGTTAATACGCAAAGATTTCTTTAGATGAACAAGCAACACTCCACAGCAGCTTTAGCGATACTGAAATATACATGACGACATGCCTCTCCCAGAAAGTACCCTGATGCAATCGTTAAGTTTAGTTCGGACTTCGTATTCAGACGAGCAACTGTAAACTACGCATACCGCTAGTCGTGTATCTAGTAGGTTGGCTCAATCTCTAGCACTATTCTATCGTCGACCTGTTAAGGCGGGCAGTGTACATAGGTCTCTATATCGACTGTCAACGAGACTACGCAGAGTGATCCGCCTGAAAGAGGACAATACAGTTTTGTATACTGTACTTTCTACCATTTTTTTTATCACTTCGGCCTATTTCCGCTACCAAGATCAACCAGCGATGCCAGGAGAGGAGCTTCCCCCAATCTGGAAATTTACCAAACCTCTTCTTTTAAAAAACCTTACATATTATTTGCTTCGTATTTATGAATTTCTAGAAAAAAATATAATAAAGTAATTATTGGGTATTATATAAGCAAAGCTAACATGATAACGATTATAAATACATATAATTTTTAATATTTTATACTGTCATTTATATCTGACTGTGCTACTATAAAAGTTTTAGATACATAACTATTATTTAATAAAACACAATGCTTCCAATATATTTTATCATTGAGCTATTAAAACAACTACTCAATCTAGAAGCAAGAATTGCATTGAATTATATAACAGTATTCTTAGTACTGTTGATTTCAATTAAAACTGGTACACTTTCTTTTAGCTATGTAAATCATTCGTTCTTTGATTGATATTAATAATCTTACAAATGTCACTTTGACGTTAATCAGTGGCGTCAATATTAAAATTGGTTCGTCATCTAACAGATATTCAAAAATTTCGAATTGTTTCTAAAATTGAAGATGGTTGGTCCATAAGAAGACTTACTGCTGAATACAATGTGAGTAAAACCATGATAATGAGTGTTAAAAAACAATGGGAAACCAACCAAATGGTATCCCGTAAAGTTGGTTCCGGTAGGCCCAGAAAGAGCAATAATCAAGAAGATGAAAATCTTATAAATTACCTAATAGAAAACCCTTTTCAGACTGTAGTAAATGCAATTTCAGAGACAAATTTCCCTGCTTCGGTATCTACTGCTTACAGAAGAATAAAACTACAAAGCGACTTGAAGAGTTGTTCAGCGGCTAAAAAATACAAACTTTCAGAAGAAAAGAAGCAGGGTAGGATTATTTTTGCACTCAACTATATAATCAATGATGAAAACTTCTGGGGACAAGTTGTCTTTTCTGACGAAAAGGTTTTTAAATCCTGTAACGATGGACATGTTCGCGTATATAAGCCTCCTTCCACAAGGTACGACGAAAAATGTACTTTCGATCCACAAATATTAGGAAGGTTTTCAGTCAATGTCTTGGCTTGGATGAGGCTAAATTGGTTAGGTGTGTGTTGGAACAGTGGTGGTCATCTCAATTCCATTAAATATATTGAAATATTAGACAATATTATGTTGCCGTCAGTAATAGAGGTGTTTCCGGAAAATAATTTTATTTTCCAACCAGACAACTGCTCCATATATACGGTCCATCATGTCAGGCAATGGTTTCTTAATAAAAACATAGAGTTGTTACCGTGGCCATCTAAAAGTCCGGATTTAAATCCAATTGAAAATGTATGGGTACTAATGGTGAAACATATAAGAAAATTAAATAACCATCCAAATAATGCCCAAGAATTGGAAGGGATAATTGAAGACGCTTGGGAGAACTTGTCGTAAGAAGTTGACCTTGCAAGAAATCTGATTTTGTCCATGCCTGCAAGATTTCAGGCAGTTTTAGACGCTAATGGAGCAATGACAAAATATTAGTTAATTCTGTATTACGTAATTGAAGTTCATTTATTTTATTTTTTTATTGTATTTTTATGTTCAGTTTGCATTGTTTACATTTTTTTTAATCTCAAGTGGTATTTTTGTGTTCTTATTTTAAAAATAGAATTATCATTATTCAGTTATTATTTTAATTACAACCATTAGTAGAATTATCCGCAACAAATATTATTTTTTTAAACAATAGTATGGCAGGCTTGAAAATGTTTTGAAAAAGTTATTTTCTAATTATTTTTTAAAATTCCATTTGAATAAAATAAAAGAGAAAGGTTTAATAAGTTTAAAAACACAAAGAAAACCGATCTCCTCCAAAAAACCCAGGTCCGGGGTAAATCACATTTTCTACACCCCCCTCTCGACATGCCTGGCCAGCCCTATTTACAGACATATGCACACAACTAAATTATTAAGATTTTCGATTACAAGTTGTACCAGTTTTTTTTTAAATCAAGTGTACAATTAATCTCTCAATTTTATAATATTTTGATTTATGTAATTTAAATGTCTTTATAAATAACATGTTCGTGTTAACCAGCCCCCAAGGAGTTCAGGAAGAATAAAAGTTGATATATATTGGACTAGGGTTTTTTCTTATTGTACTGTAACGGAAGACAACCATTTGTTAAGTGAAAACAATTTTTTTAGTATCAATATTTATTTGCTTCTAATATTAAGAATACTGTATTTAATTCAATGTAACTCTTACTTCCAGATTGAGAAGTTATTTTAATTGTTCCTATGATAAAATGTATTGGTTACTATCAAACACAATACTTTGTGTTTGATTTATTATATAATGTACCTAAAACTTTCGAGTTTACGTTTAATATTGTTTTTTGTATAATTCGATAATTAGCACATTTATATTAAAACAACTCAATTTAATTTTAGTTTTTGCGTGAAGATGACGACCCAGGAGAATAAGAACATTAAGGATAATTAAATAGCAGCGGAAATGTTAATAGATTGAGTCCTGAAGGATGATATTAGCAGTTTAACAAATGATTGTCGGGTAATTTGTATTCGGAGCGAATAGGAGGGCTCTCGATTCGTCGGTCAGCGATTGCCGCGGGGGTAAAGGGGTTGAATTGCAAACGGGGTAGGACGGGGTGCACTGAGCCAACAATGCCATATTTCACGGTGACCGATGATGTTCTACGGGATGACAACTTAGTACAGGATTATTGAATTTTCTAACAAATGGCTCAAGTTGGAAAAGTTGGCAAAAAAAATTCCCCGTGACATATTTTAGTTTGAATTTCTGGTCACGTCGTTGAGTATAGGAACGAAATGAAAATTAAGAATCATTATTCTTTTCAGCTTTGTCGACCGGTTCCTTAATACCTTGCTCCTTCTTAAAACATTCGCGGAGGGGAATAAAAATGCATGACGACAAGGCTCCAGCGTCCCCGTCTTGTTATTGGGCATCGCATCTGCGACTCGCTCGCCGCCTTCTTGACTGGAATGAGAATGAGCAACCTGTGCGGCCCTCTTCATGCCTCATCGCCGGAGACATCGATCCCAGAACTAACTCCTCATCTGCCAAATTACTAGCTATCAAAAAATCCCATGCCAAACGAACCTAATCATTTCATGTATCTAAGCACATTTTATTCGATAAATCGAAACATTAACCATGAATGCGAGGACTGAACCATGTTATTGGCGCGACTATTTTATCAGTTATACGCAGTGTCCCAAACATATGTAAATTAATAAACATAAATGTGTGTTGAAGCTAAGGTATGATAAATTATTAGAAGAACTGATACAAATATGAGCTACTATTTTTATTTTTGAGCTCTGACCTTCGTATTTATTGCTAAACCTTTGCAAAAATCTGGCGACTGACATTTAATTTATTCTTTAACATGATGCAAAAGCGACTTTTCGAGTATTGGAAACAATATCTTTTTTTTAAATTGAAAGCACCAGAGCAAAAGAGTGAATCTTAAAAATACGTCAAAATAATGCAAAAGAAGTTTATTTGACACTTAACAAATTCTTTAAAACTGAAAAAAATATATAAATTCTTTATCTTAAACCTAGCAACACAAATTGTAAACATTAAAAATAGAAAATAAACAGAGAAAACTCTATTTAGAACAGTCTACAAGAGCCCATAATCGACACATAAGGCACTGAATCGCTCCCCTGGCCCATATTTATAGCTCTAAAATAACCCATATTGAAAAATTAGGTTATTAGGTGTTCATGGGAATATAAATTTTTCTTGAATCAAGAAATAGTAAAATTAATTATAGAACACAAAAGCCTTACATATTCATTTCAAATTACCTTAAAAAGTTTCTATATATCTTTAATAAATTTGGTTATAATCTGATGTAATTAGATACATGCAAAATTTTGTATCTGCGCCGGAAACTTCAATTGTCACTAATGTTTAGGAATGCAGCAGTGACGATAACCATACATGAATACATTGTAAACTGAATTAGTACTAGGCACATACGGCCATTTAATAAATAAAGCTGGCCGAGGTCACCTGGCCGACAGAGCCGTCATATGACTCATAAGTTTACATCATATCATAATACTTGAATAAGTACAATAAATGGAAATAAATTTTAACAATAATGTTACATTTTATAAAAATTTGTATAAAACTCACCCTTTTAAGCAGATTTATGAAGTAGTTTGGTTGTCGTCATCACAAAGTGGGGAAGATCTATAGTATAATAGCATCAGGTATGTTTCTGCAGCTGTCTCCGTCAGCGATGTTCGCTTTGGTGAAAAAAATATGTTTGTATTTTGAAAATGACTGTTCGACATCTACGGATGTAATACAGGCATAAGTAAAACAATCTGTGAACTCACTTAACGAGGTTTTAGATGCACCATCGCAAATTTGTCTTAATTTGCTCGAATTTTTCACTAACGATTATTTTTTGCGTCATTTATAGCCTGTAGCTGTGTATTTACGTCATCCAATATTTGCAGCGATTCCACTAACGACAACGAACTATTTTGCAATTTTTTTATTGCGTTGTGTAGTCCTCTATAATTGTTATTAATAGTTTTTAAATCTGTCTCAAGGGAAACGTCTTGAAAGCTTGTCTGGCTTTCCTTAATAGCTGCAACCTCGTTAGGTTTGAACTGTAGTATCACAGCTTTTATTTGTTGAAAATATTCAGCATAATAAAAAGCCGCTTTCTACCACGTTCCCCAACGTGTAAGAATCGGCTCTGGTGGTTCAGGGATATCAGAACACTGTCTGTGAAATGCTCGAAGCCGTTTAGGAGATTTGAGAAATACTTTTTTTGTATTTGCTATTAATGCATCTACCTCTGGAAAACATTTTCGAATCGTTTCTGCCACAAGATGTAACGCATGCACTTTACACGTAACATGTAAAAACCTACAATTGGCTCTTTGAAGAGAACGGCCTACCACGCGCATTGTCGCGGCACCATCAGTCACAAACATCAATACGTGACTTGTTGAAAGTTAAAATTTTTCGAATGTCTCCAACACCACACGCGTAATTATTTCGCCAGTACACGCAGTTAGTCTTTTACTAGCTAGTAAAAGTGGAAATGTGGGTTTAAGAGGGTCCAGTACATGTACTATAATATTTACAATAGAATTATTTTTACAATCTGCCGTCTCGTCAATACATAACCAGAGTCGTGTATTTTTTAATCCACATTTAATTCTATTTACAATGTCTTCACGAACAGCTGGAATATTTCTACGTAAGGATGTACGACTTGGTAAATTCACCTGGGGATTGTATTTATTCCAAAACTCCCGAAATGGTTGTTTATCCAGTATGTGTAGCGGAATATTACAGGCTATTAACATTAACAATAAATCAAACATAAACTGAGTTGTCAAAGGCATGCCATTTTTTTTATTTCGATGTTGCACGGTATTGATATGACGACGACAATCTGTTTTGTGCCAGCACATTAAGTCTTGATTGCAAACTTTACAAATTATTCTGCATCCGTCATAGAATAAATCCGGAAATTCACCGATAAATTTATTCACTGTGTCCGCGTACGGTCGTTCTTTACCCTTTGGCGCGTTTGACATTATGTATAATTTATAGGTACAATCTCACGTATTAACCTTTCAAATAAGACTGCAGCGTAAATCACTTCTAAATCGGCACTTGTGACGCCAGCGCAAGACCGTGGCTGTACTCCAACCACCTCGGCCAGCTTTATTAATAAATGGCGACTCGTCCCGTGCAACTGAAATACCGCGATATAGCCCATATTTGTACGAGTTCCTGTATTTAAATATAAATAAATTTTTTACTAAAAAAATCATTATTTTAATACGATGACTCTGAAGGTTCTACTTTTAAAGTAGAAATTTCTAGTTTTAAAGTAGACATTTCTAGTTTTAAAGTAGAAATTTCTAGTTTTAAAGTAGAAATTTCTAGTTTTAAAATGTTTACTTTATGAGGCGCTGCGCCCAAAACGAGTTTATTGCCAATACCGCTTTACCTTAATCTGAGGCCTTATCAGTGGCTTCTAGGTAAAAAATGTCCTGTATAAAAACTTTTTAAGAACACAGAAGTTTTGTCTGAAAAATTTTTTTGCAAGTTGAATATAGACCTATGAAGTTTCAAAGTGGGACTGATCGATGAAAGTTGCAAGAACGCTCAGTTTTAAGCTAAATTTGTATTTTTAGGTAATCATGCCCTTAAAAAGTTGTATGCCACATACCTGTATACAAAGTTTGAGCTAATATCTTTGTTATGATATGCCCCAAATTAGAAAAATAATAAATCGGCCAACGCGTTCAAAAATAAGGTGTTGTGTATATATACAGGGAAATTTCTTACAAACATAGATCCGCTAAGGCTTTGTTTTTGAGATACTGGGTGTTGACATTTATTTTTTAAAACGGTCTTTTCTTAATATCGTATAAGTGACAATAGATAATTTGTTATGAATTATAATGGTATAAATTACCATCAAAATGAGGTGTGTATGTCTCATTCCATCCACTAGTGGTATGACGGGAGTAATTCACCTCCCCCTTTTTATTAAAAATTTTCATACAGGTATTTGAAATATGGCCGCTGGTATAAAACTTTTTAAGGACATAATTTTCTAAAAATCCAAATTTAGTTAAAAAATGAGCGTTCTAAGGATTTTCAATGATCCTTCCCACTTTGAAGCTCCATAGCTCGGTGTCTATTCGACTTACAGAAAAATATTTCAGACAAAACTTCCATGTTCTCAAAAAGACCTAGAAGTCACTGGTAAAGCCTCAGATTAAGGTAAGGCGGTATTTGCTATAAACTCGTTTTGGGCGCCGCGACGAAGGTCAAAATTTTAAAACTAGAAATTTCTACTTTAAAACTAGAAATTCTACTTTTGAAACTAGAAAATTTTACTTTAAAAGTAGAAATTTCTAGTTCTAAAGTAGACATTTCTACTTTTGAAACTAGAAATTTCTACTCTAAAAACTAGAAATTTCTAGTTTCAAAAGTAGAAATTTCTACTTTAAAAGTAGAAATTTCTAGTTATAAAGAAGAAATTTCTAGTTTTAAAGTAGAAATTTCTAGTTTTTTTTTTATTTGCTGTGGCCCTTCAGAGCCATCGTAATTTTAAATGGAAAATCAATTAATTCAAAATATAGTAACTGATCTCTTTTTTACTATCACTATATTACATACATTTTATTTAAAATGAGATCATTATTTTATTAATTGCTTACCTTCAACAGAAAACATTTAAGTGAGATTTATATGTATATTTTGGCGACAGGCTTAAGATCCCACGGTTTCTACTTTGCTTTGAAAATGATTAGAAGCTTCACAAATCTATATATGTAACTATCTATTATTCCTGTATTGCGTAGTTGAATTAATCACAGTATATGTACAGTTTATATCCCTTTTAATAAATTTGCTATGGAATATGCAAATAAATCCCTATTCGCCAGTCAATATTCCAAGATACTAGCAATACCATTCCTGAATAACTGATACCCTCAGCTATTGAACTAACTACTAGATTAGAATAAAATATAACGTTAGGGAAATATCAATTTCATTGCTGCGCACACTACGATGTAGTCTTCTCCCATACAAATTGTTTCTACCTCCACTGAAACTGAAATGTGTTATAATAATATATTTTGTTTCGGTAGAATTCTTGGGATGGGTTGGAACCTTTGATGCGAAGATAACACTGACGTAGTTTTCCATGAAACACCAAAATCACTGCACTCGACGCGCGTTTCGCCAACCAAGTTGGCATCATCTGGAAATGATTAAAACTAACTTTATGCTAACAATGGACCCTACTTATAACCAATAAAGTGGGATACCTGGAATTAGCCCTTTGTCATTATTCATACTATTTTTACACTTTGTGACTTCCAAGCTTTCAAATGCATCCAGCTGTCTAGTATTTGTTACATTCCTAATTAATCTTAAATTGCTAATATCTATTTTATGGTTTTTCTTAAACGCATGTTGGGCAACACTAGACTTATCTGTTCTACCATATTTGAGATGGGCCACATGCTCTTTGAATCTAGTTTGAATTCATCGTCTAGTTTGTCCAACATACTTTCGATTACAGTCCTTACAGGTAATTTCGTAAATCCCCGACTTTTCGTTTGTTTGAATTTTGTCTTTTGGATTGCCTAAAAGTTCTTGTAGTTTATTTCCCTACGAATGAACACAAAGTGTAAAAATAGTATGAATAGACAAAGGGCCAATTCCAAATAGACCGCTTTATTGATTATTGGGTCACAGTTCACCGAATCGTGATAATAGTTTAGGTATAAATAGGGTCCATTGTTAGCATAAGGTTAGTTTTAATCATCTCCAGATGATGCCAACTTGGTTAGCGAAACGCGTGTCGATTGCAGTATATAGTTTTGGTGTTTCGTGGAAAACTACGTCATAGTGCACCGTAAAACGGGGGAAAAAGTAGCTTCCTTCTTGAAAAAAATTTTTTAAGGTACAACCACTTGGGACCTTCACAGCATGATAGCCTAGGTCCTTGGCCATCTGTAATGGCCAATTACAACATTTTTTTGGAGGTCAAACTTTTTTTATTACGAAGAATGTCATAAATTTGTCAAAATTAATTTTTCTTACTTTTTCACACATCCCTCATGATATCTCCGGAACCAATCGAGATAATTATATGTATTTTTTTTTAATTGATAAAGGAAATGTGGGCGAAGGTCACTGCTTTAATTTCGTTTTTATGGAAAATTTAATTTTTTTGTAAAACTAGGTAAAACTGGAACGTTTACTTTCCTTGCTGCATTTTTTTCGGTAAGCGAAAAAAACTTTTTTATTTTAAGGAATTTTGTCATATCATATGCGTATAAAATAAAGCTTACACATCAAGGAAGTTTTTAAAAAAAATCAGTTCTCTACGACTTATAGTTTTCGAGATTTTGTTATTTAAAGTTACGAGTTTTTCGATCCTAGATGCGCCTCACCGCGGCGCCACTCAAGTGTGTAGAGTGTAGACTATTCAATACAAGTAATCTTATATTATATATACATATATTGCCAATTAGAAAGAAACTTTTCTTTGTGTAATGTGAATGCGAATGAGTATTATTTTTATTGAGTTTTACATATTATTTAGTGCTTAACAATGGAATGTTTATTTTGTGCTATCAGAATTAAAATCAGGTAATACAATTCTGGTAAAATCTGTTGATATTGATGTCCTGATTTTGCTTTTACATTATTACTGTGAAACACCAGATACATATGTCCCAAAGGAATATATTTATACAATTAGGACATAGTAAGAATATACATTTTTTGTCAATTAACAATATTGTGGCAAATTTAGGAGAGGGAAATTTGCAAGAAATCATTAACGATTCCTTGCCTAACTGGTTGTGACACAACTAATGTCATGTATAAAATAGGGAAGAAAACGGCATTCGATGTTTTATATAAAAATTTAAATAATTTAAAAGATTTAGAAAACCTTCCTTTTCTGTCAGAGGATAAAGCGATGGAATTAGGGGTAAAATATACGCTTTATTTATATAAGAATAAAAACAAAAATATAAAATCCCTAAATGAACTGCGATGGGACTTAACAACAAGTACAAATCGGCCAGCTTCTGAGATGCCTCCTACTGACCATGCTTTTAGACAACATTTAAAAAGGTAATAATTATTTTTCTAGATCGCCCATACCTATTAAAAAAGAAACAACACACCTACATGTAATTATTTTCTTTTTAGGTGTCTGTATCAATTAAAAATTTGGTACAATAGCCATGTACAATACATGCAGTTGGAAGATCCAACTCAATACGGTTGGACATTTGAAGAAAATATTTGGAACTTTTTCTAGTCAAGAACCTGTGCCCGATATTGTAAGGCAAAGTTTGTCAATAAAATGTTCCGACAGGGTCTGTAACAACAACAGATGTACCTGTTTTGCTCAAGGTTTGAAATGCTGCAGTGAGTGCAAATATGCAAACTGCTGCAACCAGGGAACTGTCCAGATATTTTTAGATTCCGACGTTGAGGATTTTTAAAATACTTCTATAACAAGTTTTAAATTTATATTTTAAAATAAATAATTAATTCGTATTTTTTAATTCAATTTTAGGTTTTGATGTATAAATATAATGGATTTTACATAATGTGCAATGTAAATAATGATAAGTAAAACCTTCTAAGTGGTTATGAAAATAAAATTTATATTAAATATATGTCAAAAATAATACTTTATAGTATGCACCCACAATACGCATAGCACACTGATTAAAGCACAGTAGAACCGGGGAGCGAAGCTTCATGAAATATCTTGCCCGCAGAAACTTAATTTCAAATAACAATAACTTGAAACGTACAAGTCGTAGAGTATTGCGTTTTTTTTTAAAAACTTCCTTGATGTGTTAATTTTATTCCATATCCATACACTGTAGCAAAATTCCTTAAAACAAAAAAAGTTTTTCGCTTACTGAAAAAAATACTGCAAGAAAAATAACTGTTAAAGTATTACCTAATTTTATAAAAAACTGGGTTTTCCATAAAGACTAAATTAATTCAGTCACCTCCGCTCACGTTTCCTTTATCGACTAAAAAAAAAAACTTGATTAACTCAATTGGTTCCGGAGATATGGTGAGGGATGTGTGAAAAAGTACGAAAAATTAATTTTGACAGATTTATGATATTTTTCATAATAAAAAAAAGTTGGACCTCCCTAAAAATGTTGTAATTGGCCATTTTAGATGGCCAAGGGCCTAATATATTATTCTGTGAAGGTCCCATGTGGTTGTACCTTAAAAAAATTTTTTGAAACGTTTTTGTCGGTTTTTCAGTGTACTTTCAGTGTTGTTTTTGGTAGAATTATTTAAAAGTGTTTTATTAGACTATTTTATTATAGATATAAATTTAAAAACATCATTAAAATAAAATAAACTACAAAATTTTATTTTTCTCCCTAGAAAAATATTATTTTAAAAGTTATTGGTGCTAAATATAATAGTAACAGTGCCTCTATAAAAAATTTTTATAATAGTATACAGCTTTCATGCTGTTGAATTACTCATAAAAATAAATAATTATTAATTATTTAGGAAAAAATTAATTGAATTTCTTTAGTCATCGGCATACACATACATTTACATTCCTAATAATTAAATTACTTATAACTTAATAAAAAACAGTAATTCTGTTTTCAATTTGTGATGTTTAAATACAAGAATACTTTAGAATAATTATAAAGCAGATTCTACCCGCTAAAATAATAAAAAATCCATGCGATGATACACCCTTCGCGCAACTTCAAAGGTTGTGACATAAAAATCAGTTTTTCGTTAATAAAAACTTAACCAGTCGATATTAAAATAAATATGAACCTTTTTGGAGAGCGAGTCTTCATAGGGACTAATATTTTTAAATCTTTCACCGGCATTCTTCAAAAGCGATAATTTAATTATTGTCTTATCCATAACCTTTTGTTTTTCACATTTTATGAAATATTTCAGCACTGTGGCATTTACAATTTATAAATTGCTGGGTAAATTTATTTATTATACAGATTGAGTAAAATATGTATTTGACAGTAGATTTGCTTATAAATTCTGCATTGTAACCACAGCATACAATATTTGATGGAGCACTTGATGCAGGTCTAGTCTTGGTATACATCCCAGCTGTTTCATGCTTTATTAACGGTTTCTAATAAGGCTACGAGAATCTGCATTCAATCATTTATTATTAATTTATATTCATAATATAAGCATTAAGAATCTTTGTATCACCTTTAAATTACATTTCCTAATTCATTAGTTATTATAGCAGGATATTACATCATTTCTGACAGCTATTTCGTTGTTATTGCTTCATTTAGACATAACATAATTTAATTGGCTGCAGACTTGTGTATGAATCTAATATTTTGTTTTTTCTCTGAGAAGCTGTAATAGCCTAATTTTTATAAGAATTTGTAAATTTCTTAAAAAAATATAACTTGAGGAAAAGCATTCTTAATATTCAAAAATACGTATGCCTTTTATTTTTTTCGTTGCTTCTACTTAGTAAAAAAATATTGTAATAAAAAAGTAAAAAACAGAAATATGTTTCCTGGAAATTGTCAAGAACGAGAAGAAACAAACAAAAAATTCATATTGCGTTTATTTGTACATATTATCATTGAGATATTCACCACCATATAAAAATATCTAACCACTGTTTATCAATATAACAGAAATCAAGCTGCGATTTACCTGATGTCAGATTTTTGAAAAGTTACAATTAGTATCCCACAGGGTTCTATTCTCGGTCCATTGTTGTCTGTAATTTTTATAAATGACAAAATAATTTTTTATATATCATCGAATGCAGCACTTGTTTATGCAGACATGTTTCTAGTCATTCCTCGAAAACCATAATCATAGAGCTAACTCATCAGCAAACGAGCTGTTTAATTGCTGGCTAAGCATTTGTTTAGTCCTAAATTGTGGTAAAGATTATTATGTCACTCTTATTTAAGGATCTTTCTCATAATTCGAGAATTTTAATAAAAACTAATCTACCATTAACTGATGAAACAAAATTCTTGGGAGTGACTAGGTATCTGACATCTTATCAAGATGTCAAATAAATCTTATTATTATCACGAGCTTTCTTAGTTTTAGTTCGGCGCAAATATCACTTCTTTCATACAGGATGTCTCACAGCTTAAACATTGTAAACTAGACTATCCCGGCGAGCTGATCTAGATCTAGTTTGTTCATGCAGAAAATAAAACTTACAAATGAAACAGTTTCATGTGTTACCGATGATGTAATTGAGATAATTGACTAAAGTGTTCTTCATCTGTAACATTTAAAGCTTTTAATTGCGTTTGTCACGAAATGTTAAGTTAAAAGATTTATGTTACGGTATTCGGGACATAACTTTTTCTCTTTATCTCTTATCCTGAAATAGGAGACATGATATTCCTCCAAGTTCCCTAAATAGCCCTATTTTGTTTATTATTTGCATTCATGATTTCCCTGTCTATGACACTAATAAGAGCACGTTGTTTACCAATGACATTTTAAAAACTTTTCAAAAGATATAAATGAACTCAATGAGCAAGCAGCTGTTACTCGAGTAAAATCGGAGCTGTGGTATTCAACAAAAAACTTAAATAAAAATGAGACTCAGAATATGGCAATTAGTTCTGACTCGACTATTATTGGAGGAGATAGTGTTAAGCTATTAGTTATAATTATTGGCGATGGCTTAAAATAGGATGAACATATTGAACAAGCATGTAAACTGTTATCTAGCAAAATTTCTGCTATTAGGAGGTTAAGTAAACTAGTAGATACAGTTACTCTAGTACCAATTTAGTCCACTCATTTTCACTCTCACATGAATTATGGTGTAATACTTGATAAAATGATCCTTCAATTGATGAGTTGAACAGGAACGGACCTATCGAATTAAATAAACGTTGTCATCACATTTAGTATTGAATATCTAGCAAATTTTATTCAGGTAGCTGTGAAAAATTATACTGTGGAAAACGAGGCATTATAACAACCGTGCTTGATTGAACGAAGAGAGTAACAGCTACTTGGTATGTTACTACTTGCTTGTCCCAGGTGATTTAAGTTAGAAAAGATCTACAACCAAATTCACGTCTAGGTTTCATCATAACACTCCCGCACATGTTATTCAGCTACGAAAATGAAAATTCAATTCAATTTCAATTCAATTCAATTTCAATTCAATTCAATTTATTAGGTAGAGTAGTAGAATAGTACAATGTTATTATACTTTGTGGTAGACTATAACCTAAAATATATTAGATTTACAATATACAATACATATAATAGTAAGTAACACATGTAAATCAGCATCACCAGGCCGAGATGAAATCACCTAAGCACAAAATGCTTGTTTTGTGAATTCCATGTCTTCCTGGTTGATGAGTAAATTAATTGTAGGTACAGTTTTTTTATATTAACATAGAAATGAACAGAGAGAGATAGGAAAATGTCTTATATTATTTCAACTTAGTTCGAAGATATCAAACTTATTATGGTCGAGTTTTCCATTTAATGCAGGATATTCTTTATAGAATCATGATTTTGGGTAATAAATTTTTTTATTTCAATTTTGTATTTACTATGGTTTTTAGATACAGCGATAAAATATTGTATAACTTTGGTCCGAGATAGTAGACAAATCTTTGTGTATGGCATTTTTTGACTAATGGCAATCCTATAGACCTATTTTCTGTAAACCTTGTTTCATATCTAGAATGGGCTGATGAGGGGTTCTTGTCATACATGTGTAATAAACAGTGATAAGCAAAGAGATTTGTTATGTTGAATACGTCAGCGTCTTTATATAATTGTGTAGAGGAGTAGAGTTTCTTTTTCTTCAAAATTATCTTTAGAATACTATTTTGCGCTGTTTGCAGAATATTCATTATATTATTACGTAACCCCGCCCCCCAGATAATAACACAATATCTAATCAGTGATTCTACAAGCGATTTATATATAGTCATCAGATTTTTCCTATCCATCTCTCAAAGTAAAGAACTTATGCGTAAGTTGTCTAATTATTTTTGTGACGTAAGTAACATGCTCGTCCCATCTTAGATGATGGTCAAGCATAACTCCTAAATATTTGATGGTACTGGTTTTCCCAATTTTGGGGCAACTACAATTTATTTGTTGTAAACATGTATTATTATGTATATGCAGTAATTCTCTAGTAGGTTGATCGGTAGCTAATAAGGTGAATGTTAAGCCGGGTACTCATATGCGCTCCGTATCTGTATTTGTATCATGTATTGTAACGGATACTGTAACAAAATTTTGAATGTGTACGTCTTGCGTTCCATGTTCGCGAACTTACTAAGAACATGAAGAGCGATCCGAGCGCCTGTCGGTAAACGCCGCGAACATAAAGAGGAACGGTCCAGTGTTGTGGACGGTTCGTAGCTGGAACGCAAGTCAGTACGTGTCAGTGTTTCGATCAAGTATCGAAACACTGCATGAGACGGGATACTTCTGGAGACGACATGTTGCTGTGAACTTGCTTCGAACACTGCGGGTCAAGATGATCGCAGGTCGTTACGTCGACTATTCGCCTAGGCGTACATACAGCGAACTGATACTGTAACTGTTACAATACATGATACAGATACAGATACGGAGCGCATATGAGTACCCGGCTTTAGGAATTTAGTTTTTTGAATGTTTAAGCTCAATAAACTAAAGTTTAGCCACTTAGAAATCAGAGTTGAACTTTCTTCTGCATTGCTATATACTGTGTCCCATGAATTTTCCCCAAATACAATGGCAGTGTCATCAGCATAAGATACTAAATGGTCTTGAATTGTTTTAATTTTGTAATGCTGTTAATATACAGAAGAAAAATTATTGGACCCAATACAGTCACTTGTGGCACGCCCATGGTGATGTTGAGCGAGTCACTGTATACGTCATCAATTTTTACGCATTGTCTTCTATTTGTGAGATAATGTTCTATTAGACATAGTGTAGGTCCACGTATACCATTGTTTTGGAGTCTATTTAGTAACAGTTGATGTGGCACGGTATCAAAAGCTTTCGCTAAGTCAAGAAATACAGCCATGCTTTTTTTTGATTTGTCTAGGTTTGCTACAATTTCTTGTATTAAGTCCATCACTGCATGCTCCGTACCTATATTTTTTTTAAAGCCAAATTGTCTATTTGTGATTACATCATGATTACCAAAAAATTCCACCAGTCTGTTTTTAAGGCATTTTTTCGAATATTTTAGCAAAATTATTGATAACTGAGATAGGTCTGTAGTTGTTTAGATTTTTGTAATCACCAGATTTATGCACGGGGGTAACGTTTGACTCCTTCCATTGGCATGGTATTAGACTAGTTTTAAATGTTCAATTAATTAAATGTACTAATGGTTTAATTATATATAAGTGTACTTTAGCTGATATCCCGTCTAGTTCAGCTGAAGAGTTATTTTTTAAACTGCTAATTATTTCAATGATTTTATTTTCTTTTACAGGTTTAAGGAATATCGAAGATAGCATGGAATCATTTTCTAGGATATTGTTAGGCAGTTTATCAATTTTTTTCAATTCTTTCAGACATTTTTGTGCCAAGATTTATAAAATAATCGTTAAAAACATTAGCCTTTTCTATATTACTTGTTACTTCTAGTCCTTCATCATTTAATATATTGATGCTTTTAATTTGTTTATGTGTTTCCGTCGAATTTGAGGCACTATTTACAATTTCCCAAATTTTTTTACAATTTCCTTATGTATCTGCAAATATTGGAGTATCCACTAGATAGTCCAGATTTGGCGCTGTGTGATTTTGGATTATACTTTCACTTAAAAACCAGTCGAAAATTAAACGCTTTTTAACATAAGAAGACTTACTTGCAGCATAGAATGAGATTTGCAAATTTATTCTGGAAGAAAAATGGACATTTGACGTTTCCCTCATATGAAGTCAAGCTTCGAGTGTGACGTAAATTACTTTGAAAAACTTGGATTATTAAAGCTGTCCGGCTGGGTTTATTTGGCAATCTATGGCTTTTATCAACGCAGCTATTTACCGTTACGCATAATTGAGCAGTATTTCTAAATGGGTTTATTTTGTTACATTTCGAAATTAAACCATTTGATAAAATTGGTAAATACGTCGCCTTTCAAACATAGTTCTTGCCTGCAGTGCGCTCTGAAAACGCTGAGGGAAAACGCTCTTAGCAGCGAACTGTAGAACTAATCAGACTAATCTAGTGTATTTACTGGGTTGGCACGGCCGCTAAATCCGATTTCAACCTGCTGAGATGAAATGCTGACCGTTTCTCTCTCTTCATTCTGCTCCACTCAGTGAATTAGTTAGTAAAGGGTCCAGCCAGCATCACGTCATTAATTGTGTAGTTGAATTCTAGAGTGTATACGAGACCCTCACAAATTTGAGAAAATATATCCAATTACAGCGAAATGCATACTGCAATTACTTCATACATAATAGAGTGAGTGAGTGCAACGTAATCATAATGAAAACATTAAACATTACATTTATTAATAACTATGCAATAAATTTCAGTTTATAGTTCGTTAAATCATAATTCTCTTAGGCGTTTATTTAACTAGTTTTAAGAAATATGTGAGGTTAGGGGGCGGAGGAAATTCTCTTCGTTTTAATAATACATCTAATATTTGAAAATTTAATAAAATACTATTGCTGAGTGATGACATAAAATGACACAATTATTATTGGAAATAAACGACCGGAACCTCAGTTGTTATATAACACGAACTTGATTGTTTCTTATGGTATCAGCGACTCTCTTTTTTATATTGGATTCATTCTGAAATTTCAAGCTCAGTGACTCAGTGCCTATACGTTAAATGACTGACTCACGCTACCCACCCACCCTCCACATATCCTATAACCACCCACAACTCCTAACTTTACTCTGATACTCTTCTCCCTCTAGTTTAGATTTACAGATACTCTTCAGTCCGTATCATCCAAAGCATGTTTTTTCGTAGCTTTTCCTGCGTGCATTGACGATACCTATCCTTTTATTATTTCCCACGCTCATAATTTCCAAAAGCCTCTCAGCATCTATCTATAATACTCTATATGTTACAGGAGAGAGCCGTAAAACAGGAAACGAACAAAGAGCATCTAGAGCAATAGGACAACAACATCGTACAGCTACTGAGGACCCATCCACCGTAAGGGGGACTATCGCCGTGGCGGTGTTATTATTGTAATCTAAACACTATTGTTCTAAACACATCTCATCTAAGTACGATGACGTAGTCTATTGCAATGATGTGGACTCTTTAGTAAAGATCTTGGGACAGCAACACAATCTTGAAGAATCGCGATTTTTCATAAATTCTTCAAAGCCGTGTGAATTCATGTGTGAATTTGTCAGGGACATATCGTTAAAGGTAAGCCATTTGTACAAAGAGAAAAAGTTAATATTTCATCTTTATCATGTTAGATTTGATGAAATATTTTGTCAAAGTGATAGTAATGGTAAAGGTTTTCTTTCCTTGAAGGACAAGTTTTCTAGATCAATGTTGGCATATATGTCGGTCCAAAAATAATTGAAATAATATATAGTATGACTACGATGGAAAAGCGTTACCAAAGAAATTGGAGCTATGAAATGTTAGCGGAGTCTCAAGAAGGATGTTCCTTAAACGAAGTAAAGCAGAAAATCTGTAAAAAAATATTTTTAGGACAATGTAAAATTCATATAACACATCGAATAATGTAATAAGAGAACTTTTTGCTGCCACAGAAAATGTTAATGATTGAAAAACTATACTCGATAGAAACATTTTGTTTACAGATATTGATTATTACAACAAAACAAAATATGATGCGAATATATATTTTCATTTTAGATTAGTGACAGTTGAAGATGCAAATAAAGCTATCCTATCTTTAAAATCGAATGCTTGTGGACTAGATAAAATAACATTACATATGGTAAAATTGTGTCTTCCAATAACAACGCCCTACATTACAAACATCATAAACTGTTGCCTGGAGTTAAGTTATTTTCCAATACACTGGAAACAGGTGTTGATCTCTCCTCTGCCTAAAATAAATGATCCACAACCCGTTTCCGATCTACGTCCCATTAGTCTGTTGCCAGTTATATCCAAAATATTGGAAAGAATAGTACACATTCACATAAAAGAATATTTATCAGCAAATAACATACTTCCTGCTCACCAATCTGGCTTTCGCAAAGAACATAGTACAACCACATCACTTCTCAATTTATCTGACAATATACTAAGAAATTATGATAAAAAACTTGCTACAGTGTTAATCTCTTTGGACTTTTCAAAGGCTTTTGATACCATTGATCATGCTTTACTTTGTGCCAAATTAAATTTTTATGGCTTTGGGAAAAGAGAAATTATGTTTTTTAAATCCTATTTATTTCATCGATATCAGAGAGTATCTATTTGCGATCAAATGTCTTTATCAAAAATTGTTGTTTCTGGAGTGCCGCAGGGGGTCAATATTGGACCCACTATTGTTTTTAATTTATACCTCGGATTTTATAAAATCTGTGGAAACTGCAAATCTTCAAGCGTACGTAGATGATATACTTCTTCAATATAATTTCGAAGCAATGGAAGTACAAACGGTTTCATTACAAATTAATGAACTTGAGTCTGTTTTTTTCCTATGCAACAAAGCATAATTTGAAGTTAAATCCAAGCAAAACAAGTAGGCTCCTATTTTGCTCAGAGACTAAACGGGAAGGTATAAATCAATTATTACGCCTTAATATAAATAACGTACCTTTAATTCTGTCACATGAATCAAAAATACTGGGTGTCATTTTCGACGATGGCCTCAGATTTAAATCTCATGTTGGTAAACTGCTTCAAAAGTCCTTCGTAAAAATGAAAGTTTTATTTGCTAACAGGCATTTAATAAATTACAAATTTAGGAAAACACTCTGCGAGTCACTCGTTTTGCCTATTTTCAATTATTGTGATTTAGTATATTTTCCCTACTTGGGTCAAACGACAAAAAACCGTATACAAAAAGTACAAAATATATGTTGCCGTTTCATCTGCAACTTAAGAAAATTTGATCACATTTCCGCTGCTTTTGCTAATCTTAACTGGTTAAATATGGAAAAAATTGTTAGATACCACTTCATGTTTTTATTCAGAAGCATCTAATAAATTCGTCACCTGCCTACCCTAAAGAAAAGCTTGTTTTCAGAAGTGCCGTACACAATTTAAATATCAGATTTCCCAACACACTTACAACGCCCTTACCCAGTACGGCTGTGTTCACCAGATCATTTAGTTTCAATGCAGTACAAATTTACAACGCTACACCCAATAACTTCAAAGATCTTTCTGTGAATCAGTTCAGGAAAAAATTAAGTTACATCTTTTATCAAACTAGTAATATTGGTTATATGATTGTTATTTATGTATTTATTATATTATTACTTTCTTAGATATGTTTCTTTCTTGGAACAGACAAATATGAAATTTAGTTTACGTTCTTTTTTTTTTTTTTAGGTGCATACTTATTTCATTTATTTTAAATATTTTCAAAACTAGACCAATCTTTTGTGTAGTCTAGTACATGTCTAGCTATAGGTTTTAGGTTAATTTATAGTTTGTATGTATAATTAAGTCTTTTATATATATATATATATATATATATATATATATATATATATATACTAAATTCGCTTTCCGGGCACACTCCCGCGCAGGTGACAGGCCCCGAGAGGGACCGTGGTTGTCCGAACGACGCCTCGGCAGAATCCCACCTGCCATCTTCAGGTTCCAACAGACAACCGCTCACTGCGGCTTCTGGTAACTCGAACTGAAATTTCAGTTCGAGTTACCAGAAGCCGCAGTGAGCGGTTGTCTGTTGGAACCTGAAGATGGCAGGTGGGATTCTGCCGAGGCGTCGTTCGGACAACCACGGTCCCCTCTCGGGGCCTGTCACCTGCGCGGGAGTGTGCCCGGAAAGCGAATTTAACATTCACCACCCGCGAAAACCTGAAAAACAACATATATATATATATGTATATATATATATATATATATATATATATATATATATATATATATATATATATATATATAATATATTAAGCTGTGGCGGTTAAGTGTAAGAGTAGCCCACTGGCTAAACTTCGCCGCGCACACCCCAACATCATTATGAATTTATATATGTGTATATTGTGTAATATACCTACATGTATACTCAAAATAAAGACGATTATTATTATTATTATTATATTACTATTATTATTATTAATTGAAACAAGTACAAAAAATACTAAAAAAATCAGCTCTTCATTTTCATTTAATTCTTAGGACCTGCTGACATAAACATCAACCTGAAGAAGAGGAATATATCAAATACATATAATCTATGGTACGAAATCCAAGTACCCGTGCTATCCAGTACAGATTGTGGTTCTAATGATCGGAACGGAAAATGATATCAATCTGCCAAAAATAAGTTGATGGGTTAGCAACATAATCGCGGAGGATGGATATCTTCATTCACTTTGTTTGCATGATTCTAAACTCTACGGCACTAAGTCTAAGAATATTACAAATAGAAACGGCAAAATACTCGACTTGGTCTACTGAATACTGGTTTACTGTTGGTATGTTAATAACGTATTCACATATAATTAATTAATTTGGTTTGAAATGTGTAATAAAAACCAGCATTTTAAAACTAATGAGACTGATTTAAAAAAACACATAATTAATAATAATACACTTTATTCAGAAATTATGAAATTGTACATAACATAAAGAAAAATAAAAGACGAAGTTCAGCTGTGCACACGTGCTGCACAACTGTTCTTCCACTTAACTCGAAAATATAATAGTAAATGTTAAATTATTGTAACAGTATGAAATTTAATCAAACGTCAAGCAGTACCGGAGCAGGAGTTGCGGGAGAACAACCAGGGACAGACATCAGCCTGAACCTCGGAAGTATCGCGACAGTGTTCCAAGCCGAAATCACAGCAATAGACGTCTGTGCACAAGAAATGAGGGCATACAAAAATAAGGGAATCCGCATCATCACTGACAGCCAAGCAGCCCTCAGAGCTCTAGAAGCAGTAGAAATACCATCCAAAACAGTAAAAGACTGCCTGGAGTCCCTGGAGAAACTTACAGAACACAACAGTGTACAACTGGAGTGGACACGAGGACACCAGAGAAATACGGGAAACGAAAAAGCAGACATGCTAGCCAGAAAAGGCGCTAAATCAATTCTAACAGGTCCCAAACCGACCTGCGGGGTACCTTACAGCACCGCAAAAGGATCGGTAAAGGAACTATTAAGACAGAAACACTACTCGCACTGGATAGAGATACCGGGAATGAGATAGTCACGCTTGTTCATCGGAGAAATATCTAGAGCAAGGACCAACGAAATGCTAAAGCTGAGCAGAAAACAGCTGAGGTGTGCAGTGGGAATATTAACAGGACACTGCACACTAAACAAACACCTAACCAATATAAGGGTGAAAGACAATCCAGATTGCAGGATGTGTGGTGAAGAGGAAGAAACTCCCTACCACATCTTATGCGAATGCCCAGCCCTAACGGCAATGAGACTAACACACTTCGAAGGACCACTTTTAACCCCGGAAGAGATAGCCAGAGCTCCCATAAACTGTATACTCGCCTTCTGGAATAGAACGGGTCTTATGGAGTAATGAGACTATGGGGTACAATAAGCTTAAGCTTCAGTACAGCGGGTAGTTTAAACCGCAACCCGTAAGGAAAAAAAAATGAAATTTAATAATTATCCAAAATATAAACTAATTTTATCATTTTAGGATTTTAGTATTTAAGTTGTCTTTAACAATGCATAAACTTAAAAGTCGTCATGTCATTGTATCGTCCGAGCTTTATTGAGAGACCAAGAGTTCTTATTTGAATTTTTTTAAAACTATTAAGAGATAAAGATTTGAAGGGTGCCGTAAGAGAGTTGTAGAACTTTGCAATATATTGACTGTAACATCTTTCAAACAAAGCAGTTTTGTGAATAGGTGGGATCAAATTACCTTTAAACCTAATATTTAAATTATGAATATCAGTTTAAAACCTAATTTTTCGGTAGAGATAAGTAGGAGTAAATCTTAACTTGTTTCTTAACTTGAATATCCAGCATACTGCTTTTGATAGGAAATGTGTGTTACTTAAAAATTGTTGATTCAATAAGGAAGAAGATAGCCTATAGTGAATAGCAACCACAGGATGCTAGTGCGCTATTTCTGTCTTGCATGAAGGCTGAAAGTAATTATAAAAATAAAGACCAAATATCAGAGTATGTATTTAAATATAAGCCCTTGATTCTGTGTCACACTGAAAGAGATAAAATTTAAAATTAAGCTGATTGTAAATCAATTAAAAATATAATTTGCATTGTGTTAAATTACAAGAAGATGCATTTTAATATGAATACGTATTTATTATATTATACACATTCATATATGCATAAATTACTTAATTTTATATGAATTTTTTTAACAATCAATCAATTTATTCTTATAAAGGTAGGTAAATATTTAATTATCATTGGTAGGAATTTTTTCATTTGTTGGAAAATTCTTAATACTAATTTCCAATTATTATTATTTATTTAATTAATTAATATATTACACGCATATTTTATATTTAATTGTCTTAAATTTGCACTATAAAAAGCTTATTATATTCTCATAAAACTTCTAAATTACATCCTTTATTAAGTTTAAGGAGTAATCAGTGGCGTATATCCAATTTGTTACGAAACACGAGTATTACTTGACGTGCTATATTATTAAGTATGTACCTTTAAATTTACGTTACGGTCATACCCTTAATTAGGTGTTTTCGCGTCTCTTAATAGCTACTAATAATGAACTTATTTTGCATATTATGTATTTTATGGAAGCACCCCGAGCATACACATTCACAGCTTATAAGCATAAATTTCAAAATATTATTTATATAAATATAAAGTCGCCTTATGCTGCGAGATGGGATGCTACGATATGAGATGAAATAAAGGACCTGTCTCCTTTCATCCAGTAATTCCTTTAATATTGCCTGGCTGGGTTTATATATTTTGGCTTTATAGGACATATATTTGGACGAGGAATTTTATATGAGGAGCATGCATTTTAATTTAGTGCACTGCTGTTAGGGTCCTTAATATTTTTGTCGTTTCATATTCTCATGTTTCAATCAGCAACTTTTGATCGGAATTCAATTTTGTGAAACAAATAGTTTTTAAACGTAAACACAAATTAATGAAAATTTAGAACTGAAGTACAAGGATCCATTCTACAGTGTGTCCCATAATTAAATACGTTCCTTCAAGGGAGCTGACAGAACTAGAAAAAATAAGTTAAGTTTTATATATACAACCCCTTTAAAGGGGGTAAGTACAACATAGTTATTTGCCATTAAATTCGAAACGTTTTAAGTTGCAAAAATGAAATTTGTCTCATTTATTAATTTCATAATGTTACATATTTTGTCAATTTTTGATCCAAATATCATAATTTATTGGGGTAATTGTAGAGGGGGTGAGGGTGAATTTTCGCCACAATTTTATTGTCTTATTTTTTTTTTAACAATATTAAAATATAAATAACTCCAAAACGATGGCTCCTATCAAAATTTAGTACGAGCACCTCTCTTATGCAGTTTTAACAATGGTGCCTTTTTCTAATTTAAATGTTAGAAAAAAAAATAAGAAAAAAAATTATAGCGAAAATTCACCCTTACTCTCCCTGTAACAAAATATGTAACATTATGAAATTAGTAAATGGTCGAAACTTAAGACGTGTCAAATTTATTGACAAATAAATATGTTTAAGTGGTTGTAGCTTCCTTAGGACTGATTTAAGATAGACGTTTATATACAAAACTCAACTTATTTTTTCTAGTTCTATCACCCCCTTGAAGGAAGGTGCCTAATTATGGGACACTTTGTATAATAAGTAGAGTTGGCAAAAATACACCGCAAGACATAGGCGTACGCACCATAATAAGTGTAAGAAATTAAATTAATTAGTAATAAAAGCAATTACTAGTTAATCTGGTAAAACCGGTGTCATGCTTTAATACACGTACAAAGTTTTCTCCAACGGGCTCATTTTTTGCGTCACCTAAGTGTAGCAGTCGATTTACCTCGTCCACTATTTTTAGTGACTCCGCTAACGACAACGCACTGTTTTGTAAGTTTGGTATGGCGTCATGTAATCCTTTATAGTTCTTGTGAATAGTTTTTAAAGCTGTTTCAACAGAAACATCTTCGAATTTTGTCTGACTTTCCTTAATAGTTGCAGCCTCGTCTGGATTGAATTGTAGTATCACAGCTTTTATTTGTTGTAAATATTTAGCCAACGTGTAAGAATCGGCTGTGGTGATTCAGGAATACCGGGACACTTAATATGAAATGAGCAAAAAGGTTCAGGAGATTTAAGAAACACTTTTTAGTACTTGCAATTAATACATCATCTACCTCTGGAAAATCTTGTCGAATAGTTTCTGGCAGAAGGTGTAAAGCATGCACTTTACACGTAACATACACCAACCAACAACCGCGTTCTTGGAGAGAACGGCATACTAAACGCATTGTTGCGGCACCATCGGCCACAAACATCAATACTTGACTTTTTGACAGGTCAAATTTTTCTAACGTCTCCAGCACCACCCGCGTAATTCTTTTTTCCAGTATACTCAAATTAGTCTTTTGCTAGCTAGTAACAGTGAAAATGTTGGTTTAAGGAAGTCCAATACACGTATTATAACATTTAGAATATATTCTTTTTTACAATCTGTCGTCTCGTTAACACATAACCACAGCCGTGTATTTTTAGTACACATTTGATCTTATTTACAATGTCTTCGCTTACAGTTGGTACATAGTTACGCAACGTTGTGCGACTTGGTAACGTCACCTTGGGATTGCATTTATTCCAGAACTCCTGATATGGATGTTTATCGAGTATGTCCAGTGGAACATCGCAGGCAATCAGCATTAACAGTAAATCGAACATAAACTGTGTTGTCGAAAGCACGCCATTTTCCTTAGTTTTTATGTTGCACAGAATTTACGTGACGTTTACAATCACGTTTCCCAGCACATCAGGTCAGCCTCTCACACCTTACAAATTATTATAGCACCATTGTAGAATACATCCGGGAATTCACTGATAAATTTATTCACTATGTCAGCGTATGGCCGTTTTTTACCCTTGGGCAGGTTTGACTTCATTATTAAATTAATATCAAGAATATAATACAAAAAATAAAATTATCAACTATACAATGGAGAGAAATAAATTACGTTATTGACACCTCGACGCATAAGAGTAGACTAAAGTAGTAAACAAGTCTCGCTTACGTACTTGGGTATTTCTCTACCTGCACCGCCCATGATTTGCGGATTGAAATGCCAACTCTAATAATAAGGGAATAGAAGTTTCTTTTTCGATTACTATATTTTAGTTGATATATAGAGTGTTCAAAAATAATGCAGCATTATCTTTGTGCTTTAAAAAAAGTTCCTTAAAAGTCGTGCGGACAAATTTTATTTTACGCTCTCCTATCACTTTAGAACTGATTATTTATCTAATTTCGATATGTAGAAAAATTAAGTAATCACTTTATATTATACAGTGTTTAAAAATAATTTTACAATTACATTAGGGTGAGCGTAGTATCGACTTTACATCGAGTCGACTTAATAAGGAAAGTTAAATAACGGATACTGAGGCTAGTAGTTGGGTGAGTAACCGTCAGTCCAGAGAAACATAGCGGTCTCGCTCTAATCTTCTAACGCTTAAAATCTTAGGCATGGATTGTGTAGTGGATATACCATATCTCGGAGGGGATGCAAACCAGACGGTTCTTTGTCTAGACGATGTCAGACAAGTAAGACAATTCTGCTCATCGACAAAGCAAAGCTTTAGCTTAATTTCCTAGTTGTGGATAGCTCGTCTCCTGGCGTTGATGATCGGCCTTGTTAGCGGAAATAGGCCGAGGTTAAATATGGGATTTTAAAGAATTACAATTACGTTACATATTTTTTTCGAAATCCTCAAAATATTTTCCATTATTGACAAAGTATTACATCGCATACAGAAACTTTTTTGGAATGCTTCACGGATAATCCTATTCGTGGGTAATTCCAATTCTATGACATTGACACCCTCTGAATGAATTCTGAAAACTTGCATTCTTAAATGACCCCAAAGGAAAAATCAAGTGACGTGAATGCTGGAGATTTTGTGTTGGGTATTCGGTGCAGATTCTCCCAGGAACTCTCACAGATAGAGCACAATGAAGAAAGTTCCATCTTGTAGGAAATGTGAATTGTGTTTACCAAATATTACATATTTTTTCGTCTACCTGATTTTTCTAAGAGTGGGTGAAAAGAAGATTTTTTAGGTTTTCTAGAAGGTTTAGATACAGTGTCCAATCAGGTTTTCTTCAATAAAAATAGGTCCAATAATGGCATCAAAAAATTACCGGCCAACGCATCGATCTATTGGGAAATTGAGTATAAATAAGCAGAATGTGAATTTAGCCTCATATATCTTTAAGGAAATCAACTATTTTTACTTGAGTTCTATGAATAATAGGTCTATTTATTAACTGAGCATCTGCAGGTGACGTTACGCTTTTCAAGGTCGTTGCTTGGAGGATAATCAAACAAAAAGTCATAACCTCACTTCAGTTCCAATATTAAAATAATATTGTACTTATTTAACAACTTTTTGTCTCCTTACATTTTTAATTAAAATGCCAAGTTTTGTTCTGTGGTGTGTTGTAAAAATAACGTGGCAAAAGACAGTGTCAGTTTTTATAGAATTCCATCAGTTCTTAATAATCATAAATAATGTAATCAATTGGCGTATGATAATAATCACTATACATGATCAAAACCAAATGTTCTGACACAGCAAACAGGAATACGATCACATAAAATATTACAACCAATCACTATGACTAAATGGCATTTGAGGTTATGGCCTCTTCTTTTTTCTTATCTCCAAGTAAGTTAGCCACGCCCATAAGGTTACTTGCCGCAGATTTTTCAACGACTTATTTCTTAGTTATAACGTCATTCACATTTTTATAAAAAACAAAAATTTGTATTTCTTACTCGTATTATATCATTTGAAAATAGTATATTTTACAACAAGAGATGAAAATACGGTTTTTTTCGTGAGATGAGAATTTGCCCACGAGCAAAGCGAGTTGGGCAATCTCACCAATGAAAAAAACCTATTTCATCTCGGTAGGAAATGCTACTTTTTCTACGACATTGCAATAAAGTATTGGATTAGAATTAACGAAACTATTTATTTTTAACAGTCACTTGGAAAATACATATTAGGTATATGTAATTAAGTAGTACAAAAACGTCTTTCATATTAGTATGTTGTCGAAGTTATCAACATCAAAGTTAACTATAGTTTCAGGCATATTTGCAGTTTCAGACGTATTTTCAAGAGATTGGAATATTTTTCCATCCTCGTTTCATTTTATTATTTCTTGAGTCTTCAATGTATTGTTCTGCCACTGCGCTTAATTTCTAACCTCCTTGTTGTTTCATTTCTGTTAGATTAGCTCCACTATCTGCAAGAACAGTGGTAGAAGACCTTCTTACTGAATGACCCGTATACAATTGAACATCCGGCAAATTAAGAAATGCTGCAATTTGCTTTAGAACATTTCCAAATTTATTGATTCCAATCACTTGTTGTGTACACTTGCCATTTTGGTAATTGAGGAAGAATCGGGAGGTTGTATTGTTTATTCCTAATGGACGAAGATCTATATACTTCTTACAAATGTTGTAGTAATTGGCTGTAATTGCAAAAGAACGTGACGTGTGAGTTCTTGTATTAGGTAGTGTTACAAGTAATGCTTTTTCCAGATCTTGAATATTAGTTATTTCTAAATTTCATATGAACGGCATGCTTCAGCAATGCTAGAAATTAATGCTACCTATATAAAGTGATTAAAATGTATTTTCACTATTAACAACATTAAATAATGTTATAATTACCTTTGTAAACAGGAGTTCATCGGCAGTGGCATCATTAATAAATGATGGCTTTAAATTGTTGGATATTTTACTAATATAAGCCAGAAGAACGTTTTTCGAGAAAGAGTTTATCTGGTTATCATTTCTCCAATCCATAAACTTCATGTAAACAAATTCATACCTTTGTCGGGATTTATCCAGCAAAATATTGTCAAAGTAGAGTTTGCCGCTTCAACTATATTTGGGGGTGTACATGATTCACTGTATTCAATTTCTGAGTCCACAATAATCATATAAAATGCGATTAAACTATAAACGCACTGTCACAATGTTAATTGTTTGGTTAGTCGTAGCAATGGTATGGTAAAACAGATACGCAGGCTACTAAATGAAAGTGTTTCTTCTATTCATTATTAAAAATATAAATTTGACATTTTTCATTTTCACTTATAGAGATGAAAATATTTTCATCTCTAGAGTAAAAAAATGTCACTTTCATATAGAGCAGACAGTGCATAAATTGTTATTTTCATATATATGAGTAGAAAAGATAAGTATTTCTATGTAAGACTAATTACGATTTATAGTATTGATGAAATCATAACAAAGAGAAATTGATAAAATATACAAGTAAATATGAGTTTTTTTTTTTAAGAAATTAATCCATACGTAGAAGCGTTTTTTGCCAAACAGTCCTAAATTATTTTATATTTTCTCACACTATAAATCCAGTTTTCCACGAAACACCAAAATACTATATAATGCACTCGACGCCAACCAAGTTGGCATCATCTGGAGATGATTAAAACTAAACTTATGCTAACAATCTACCCTATTTATACCTAAACTATTGTCCTTTGCTAAGGAGATTAATTTCTTCTTTATCAAACGACTGTGAGGAATGATTTTCTACAATGTTGGGAACTTTTTTGAGTATTTCCCCAGGGTTTGGCTTAGGTATGTGGATGATATTTTTGCAGTGTTGATATTGATAACTTTGTATCTAAATTAAACAGTCGGATCGCGTCAGTTGAATACAGTTGAATACACATATGAAACTGAAAACTCTGGTCAACTACCATTTTTAGATGTATTAGTAATTAGAAATAGTGAAAATAAGTTAGAACTTGACATTTACAGAAAAGATACCAGTACTCTAAGATATATTCCTAAGGACTCTCACCATTGTGCACAACACAAAATGGCGAGTTTTAATTTCCCAGTCCATCGTCTATTAAGCTTCCCCCTCAGTAAGGAGAGGTTTGAAAAAGAAAAGGCATTGATTAAGGACATAGCTGTGAGTAATGGATATTCTGTAAGTTTAATTGATAAAATAATTAGAAAACAAAAGTTTAAAGAGTGGGTTCGAAATTTGTCTACCTTTCAAAATGAAAGAGAAAATCCGAAATTTGTATCGATTCCATTTGATCTTCGATTCACGCGTGGTATTGGTAAGATTTTTAAAGATGTAGGTATGACAGTGGTTCATTCATCGGGAAACAAACTTTAACAACTTTTAGACAACCCAAAAGACAAAATTGAAACAAATGAAAAGTCGGGGATTTACGAAATTAGCTGTAAGAACTGTAATCAAAAATATTTTGGACAGACTAGACGATCAATTCAAACTAGATTCAAAGAGCATATGGCCCATCTCAAATATGGTAAAACAGATAAGTCTAGTGTAGCCCAACATGCGTTTGAGAACAACCATAAAATAGATATTAGCAATTTAAGAATACTTAGGAATGTAACAAATACTAGACAGCTAGATGCATTTGAAAGCTTGGAAATCATAAAGTGTAAAAATAGTATGAATAGTGACAGAGGGCCTATCCCAAATAGCCCGCTTTATTGCTTAGTGGGTCACGGTTCACCGAACCGCCGGATTAGATACATGTAACCTTCCATTTAAAGCTGGAGTAATAAGGTTGTTACAGGATTTAAGTACATTTCTTACTTCAGTAACCATTTTTGGTAATGGATTTCTAGAAAGTATTTTATAAGGACCATTACTAATCAGATTATCTACCCTTTCATAATAGTCCCCTTTATCTAAAATAACAATCTTATTGCCCTTATCAGCTTTTAAATAAAAACAATCTTTTTTCACTCAACCGTTTGATAATTTTTCTGTCTTTTGTAGATTTCGACTTTTTTATTTACTTTAGTGACAATATTTGTCGAGATTTGATTTCTGCAAGCTTCTCTGACAAATCCTTTAGAGGAGTCAGGAAGGTATTGAATTGAACTTTCAACACTTGCAAGAATCTCATCTAAAATGCCTTCAGAGGCAGGAAAGCAAAATTTAATCCTTTGCTAAGGAGATTAATTTCTTCTTTATCAAACGACTGTGAGGAATGATTTTCTACAATGTTGGGAACTTTTTTGAGTATTTCCCCAGGGTTTGGCTTAGGTATGTGGATGATATTTTTGCAGTGTTGATATTGATAACTTTGTATCTAAATTAAACAGTCGTTTCGCGTCAGTTGAATTCACATATAAAACTGAGAACTCTGGACAACTACCATTTTTAGATGTATTAGTAATTAGAAATAGTGAAAATAAGTTAGAATTTGACATTTATAAAAAAGATACCAGTACTCTAAGATATATCCCTAAGGACTCTCACCATTGTGCTCAACACAAAATGGCGAGTTTTAATTTTCTAGTCCATCGTCTATTAAGCTTCCCCCCTCAGTAAGGAGGTTTGAAAATGAAAAGGCATTGATTAAGGATATAGCTGCGAGTAATGGATATTCTGTAAGTTTAATTGATAAAATAATTAGGAAACGAAAGTTTAAAGAGTCGCTTCGAAATTCCTCGACTTGTCAAAATTAAAGAGGAAATCCGAAATTTGTATCGATTCCATTCGATCTTCGATTCACGTGACAAAATTGAAACAAAGGAAAAGTCAGGGATTTACGAAATTAGCTGTAAAGACTGTAATCAAAAATATGTTGGACAGACTAGACGATCAATTCAACCTAGATTCAAAGAGCACATGGCCCATCTCAAATATAGTAAAACAGATAAGTCTGGTGTAGCTCAGCATGCGTTTGAGAACAACCATAAAATAGACATTAGCAATTTAAGATTAATTAGGAATGTAACAAATACTAGACAGCTAGATGCATTTGAAAGATTGGAAATCATAAAGTGTAAAAATAGTATGAATAGTGACAGAGGGCCCATCCCAAATAGCCCGCTTTATTGGTTAATGGGTCACCATGACAATACTTTAGGTATAAATAGGGCAGATTGTTAGCATAAGTTAAGTTTTAATCATCTCCAGATGATGCCAACTTGATTGGCGAAACGCGCGTCGAGTGCAGTATATAGTGTTTTGGTGTTTCGTGGAAAACTACGTCAGTGTTATCTTCACATCAAAGGTTCCAACCCACTCCAGGAAAAATCCAGTGTTTTACTGCTAAAAATACATGTTGGAGAAAATTACGAAAATTATACAAAATTAAGAAACAATGATATTTACTAGAGATGTTGACAACCCATTAAATACGTAGAAAGAAAGAAAATGAAAAATAATTCTGATCAAATTAAGATAATTTTATTTTAATACATTGGCTTCGTCCTTTAAATAACAAAGCACGAAGGTCAAAGTAGTACTTTTAATTAAAGGGAATTACATTATTCTTATTTTTATAGAAAACGATATGGCTTTAAAATGTGTGGGTTATTGGAAAGAGTGGGCTTTTAAAAATATATTATTTTATATCTGTCACTCAAGTATCAATCAAACAAACCTACAAAAGACTTATTACTCATCTTGACCAAATTGAGAATAACAAGTTTCAAATAATTATATTGTACCTCTTTCACACAAACGGTATTTTAAAAAACAATAAACTGACATGTTTTTATATTACATTTCCGTTACGAAATTGTAGTAAAAATTATATGTTGATATCTTTTAAATAAGTACCTACACAAAAATATAAATACGAAAGTTCTAGTTGTAGCTTATACTTAAAATAATCTAGGTTCGATTAGTTGAAACTCGGATGAATAACACACACGCACTCCTACATACCAGCTATTACACCATAGACTATTACAAAAATACTGTAAATATTGTAAAATAAATAAAATAGTTAAGCTAATTGATTATTACCTTTGCGAACACATTACTTTAAACCCACAGTATTATTGATGGGTTAGACGTCAGATCCTGAATGAAGTATATACCCAGATGATCGATCATCGTAATTTATATCCTGCAAAGTAGACATATGCCTACCGTTTAAGTAAGGAGCGAACTCCAAAAGTGCCTCAGGTCAACGTCAGCGATGGAACTGTTAGAAGAAGACTAGTTGAAGAAAATGTATCTGCTAGAAGACCAGCAACAGGCCCCAAGCTTCTCCAGAATCATCGTGTGGACAGATCCAATTTCGGACGCGAACATCTCAATTGGAATATCGCACAGGGGAGCAACGTGGCACGTGGCGAGAATTATTATTATTAGAAGTTTCTAATAGCATATCTCATACGTGTTCTATGGAATTCAGGTAAGGATTACGTGTTGGCCAGTCTGGGGGTTCAATACTGACATCATGGGGGTAGTTAACTACATGATGTCAGTATTGCAGTTCCAGACTGGCCAGCACGTAATTCTGACCTAAATCCCATAGAACTCATATGGGTTATGCTGGGAAGATGGATCAGATAACGTTGAGGACAGTTAACACTGCAACAAATTGCAGGAAGCAGGGATAACATTCCTTAAGAAGTCATCCAACACGTAATTGAAAGCATGCAACGTAGACTTGAGAGTGTAATCAGAGCTGGGGTAAGTAGTACTCTTTATTAAATAAATAAATTTCATTTTATAATCGTCTATTCTTTGTTCAGAGTGATTTCATGAGAATTTCTCCCGCCCTATTTTTTTATTATTACGAAAAAATGGTAAATACAAAAGATATAGGACTTTTTATGTAGATTTTGAAAATCATATCAGAAAAACAATAGAGGCTCACAAAATGAATAAAATTATTAATTTTATTTTTATAAATTATACATCCTGTATATTTTGAAATTTTTTAATATAACGCTCTCTCACGAACATACTGATATTGAGGTTGATGGGTCCACCTCTAATACTAAGAGAGGTATGAGGGAAAGTTTGTGGGAGTCTCACCACCCCCCGTTAACTTTATTCCAACTTTATTCAAAAATAGTATATAAAAAATTTACCAAATTTTTTTAAGAACACTCTGAAAATCGTATTATCAAGACAACTGAAGCTATTTTTAATAACTTTCTTTGTAAACTATTTTTGAAAGTCAGAAATAACAAAGACAACGGGGGTGGGGCCCACACACATTTTCATGAGAGAGCGTTCTAGTCAAATACGTAAAAGTACATAGTGGTCTATTAAAAAAAAACAAAATTAATAACCTGAGCCATTTTGTGTGAGCTTCCATTATTTTCCTAACATAATTTTCAAAAAAACTTTTTTGTTTGCAATTTTTTCGTAATATTAAAAAAACTGCTGCCAATTATTACTTGGGGATCAGAACTTCCACACCGTCGTAAAACTCGACGTGTGGTGGAGTTTATAATAAAAATGATTTTTGACGTTTCAAAAAAGTCAAATTTTTTGACGTTACAAAAAAGTCACATTTTGACGTTTCAAAAAAGTCACATTGGTGGAATGCCACTAATATTTTTTTTTAGACATTGGGACCGATTTTTCTTATCAACGAACTCAATCTCTTCCTTGACCTCTAGAATGTGTGTACCAAATTTGAAAGCTTTATCTCAAAATCTGTAGCTGCTATTGCGAACCACATAGACACACACATAGACAGAAAATTTTTTCTCTCTGAAATTTTGTGTATCGTCATAATTCGTCGAGAATCGTCCAGAAATGCAATAAAAATTTTTCAAAATTTTTCTCTCGAATACATAACCCTCACTTTTGAGTGATTGAAGTTATCCTATTAAAATAACTCTGTTTTTAATCGAAAAGGTTAAGAAAAGACACTAAGAGACAACTTTCTAAGTTTTGTTTAAACTGAGAAAAATTTGAATTAAAAATGTACCAATTTTTCTAACTGTCCCAATTTTCGTGGACAGTGTCTTAAAAATAGCTGGATAGAAGAGAAATACTGAAAATTCAGGCAATTTCTAGTACTCTTTTACTTTTCCGATTAGATTATATTTGTCCGTTTGGCTTGGACTTAATTTTTCTCCAATAATCTTTCTTTTTTGCTAGAATTGATGCAAGACAGTCCCTGCATGGACTCAGACACTTTACTGGAGTAACGGCCGTGAATTACACTACAACTACTTCCCATATCCCGCAAGGTTAGTGGCTGTAGATTTCAGAATCATGTGCCCTAAGCAGACGGAGAGAATTTAGAAAAAGCGGCCTCCGCATTTGGCGCCTCCTATTATTAGGACGACTATTTTGACTGAGTAGTCTGAATACAGCACTTAAAACTCCTACTACAAGGTGATGTTTCTCTCAGCAGGTGCTGACAACTAGATAACATACATCACCTTGAGCTGATGGCCGAGGAGGACTATGTTAGACTTGTTGGCTTGGATTAGCCTGACCGTCGGGAATGAGTGCTTTCAGTAAATCTATCATTTCTCGCTTATGGCGACGGACTCAATATTTCTGAGGACACTGGTGTTTGGTCTACTCCTGGTTAAAATTTGCGATTAACCAACTTTTCATTAAATTACATACATGCATGTCATTTCAACAATTTACTAGAAAAAACATCAAAAAGCGTTGAAGAATTTATATTCAAAAGAATGAAAACACAATAATTTAATCTCGAAATACACAAATACCAAACATTTTTATTATGCGGAAGTGGTCCTACTCGCCTATTTCGCCGAAAAGGCTAAATCGTTGAAATCTTTCACAATGTGGCCAATTTATTCAATGCTCAAAAGCACTCTGTCATTGGAAGAAAATGTAGAGATTTCGAAGTTTCCGAAACTAATTGCCGTTTTAAAAAGAGAATCTGTAGGATACAAGGCAACGAAATTTGAAGTATTTACTAGAGAACAAATTAATGATTTTTTTACTTAACGCTCCTGATGACACATTTTTACTTCTAAAGGTAATACAGCTATTTTCAATCTGTTGCAATACGACATTATTCTAGGTAGTGTTAATTACTGGAGTGGGTGGTGCCCTAAGAAGGGAGGAGTTGATGAATATTACCATAGATGACATTCAGGATAATGGAGAAGTTTTGCACATAATCATTCCAGATTCTGAAACTCATAAATTTAGAACGTTTTCGGTTACAAAAGGAGATAATTGGTTTGATTTTTATCGTCGATATGTTCAACTTAGACCTGCATCCATAAGACATAAACTATTCTTCATTCAATAAACACAAAATAAACTTCTGTTTGATTTTCACAATTTTAATAAACTTTTGACAATTGTTTCGCCACACAGTGGCTTCGTCAGATGGTGAGTACAAGACTAAATTCTTTATTACAAAGTGTGGGTATATATCAACTAATCTAGGGTAATAAAATGGAACAGTAAAAGTGGAGTCTATAAGCTTACTTGTGGTACATGACCTAAAGTATACATCGGACAAACGGGAAAAAATTTTGGAAAAAGGTTGTCGGAACATAAACGTAGTTTTAATAACAATAAATTAGATTCGACGTATGCCAACCATTTGCTAGAGGAAAATCATTCTTTTAATAACAACTTTGATATCTTGCACATAGAAAATAAAGGCTTAAAATTGTCACTATTAGAGACATTAGAAATTAATAAATTAAAAAATAGTAATATCATTTTAAATGACCAGCTAGATTTAAACTGTTCACCGCTGTTAAATATTTTCTAAATTATTTTGTACCTTATTTTATTACTGTTCCATTTTATTACCCTAGATTAGTTGAATATACCCACACTTTGTAATAAAGAATTTAGTCTTGTACTACCATTGACGAAGCCACTGTGTGGCGAAACAATGTCAAAAGTTTATTAAAATTGTGAAAATCAAACAGAAGTTTATTTTGTTTTATTGTAAAATGGATTTTCATCAAGTAAAGGTCGAATCAATCAACTATTCTTCATTCAATATAAACATGGCAAGTATACAGTTCAAGTGGTAGGAGTAAACACGTTTGGAGAGATGTTAAAAAAATTGCAGAATATTTAAAATTTCCTAAACCTGAACGTTTTACTGGGTACTGCCATCGCCGAACGTCAGCGACTCTTTTGGTTGACGCTGGAGCGGATCTTACTAGTTTGAAAAGACATGGTGGTTGGTGTTCTTCAACAACAGTAGAAGCATATAGAGAAGATAGTGTTAACAACAAAATAAGTATCTCCAAGAAAATAATGGGCGACAACGAAAATGCCATAAACATTGGTCCAGATGTAAATATTTCTAGTACTTCTAACAATGTAAATATGTTCCAGTTTTTCCAAGCATTAACTTAAGTAATTGCAATTCCTGTGTAATTAATGTACATTTATAGAATTTAATTGTTATTACCAGTTAAATAATGCAATTGTTTAAGATAAGCACACTTTTATTCCGGTGTGTGAAGATGTAATCGAGGCATGCGGCAAAGTGACATTTTCCTCAGTCATTTTGAGTTAGAAAATTTGACTCAACACAATCGTAGAAAAAATATTGTACATTCCCGATAAATAATTGTTGACATTTTAGACTGTCCCATGTAAAAGAATCTTGAATTGAGCATATTATGCATCGCCAATTGACATGAAATATAATTTATTAAAAATTAAAAAAAGTAAAGTTCTTGTGCATGATATCTGCAATGGCTTTTAACACTTGTGGAGCTATAATATTCTACCTAACAACGCTGTTTCAAATGATAGCAATGAATACATAGGTTTTACGCAGAATAATGTGTTTCGTATCTTTACTGGAAATTCCCATTCTGCAAAGTAAAGCCACATTTCAAGGGGCGCGCCATAGTTAAGATAAGATTTCTTCATGGACGTCCTTAAGCATGTAACGTTATAATAGCTTTTCAAACAGACGCCTCAAAATATTTGTGCAGCAAAAGCGGAAATGAATTTTTTGATGTACGGTTAGTTGGCAAAGCCAAAGGATAATAAAAAGTGTAAGAATTTTTCGTTATATCTTTATTTTTATTTTTTCAGGGGAGCTGTTATGTTGCCATCCAGAGTACAAGAGTAACAACCGAGTATTCATTATCACCCTTGAATAGAGAGAGGCTAAATAAATTCAACGTTTATATTTTTTTGAAAGGGATCCGTTTAACCTTGGAATAAAATTAGAACGGTTCGCTGGCTTGGAACATATGAATTAATTAATGTTAACGTCGTTTTCAGTTATTTGTAATTTTGTTTTTATTAAATAACGTAATAATAATTATGTAATGTCTGCGGCGTCGCACTATGGGCCAGTGGTGGAGGTGCCGTCTCAAAAATCTGTAACTTTTTTATTTGTTAGCATAGACACATGGAATTCCGTATACAGATATAAAGAAAGGTCTGACGTTCAGTAGTGACGGTAAATAATTTTTATTTTGTTTTATACATTTCATTTCATAATTGTATAATGATAGCATACAGCGTGTAATTTATGTACATAATTATATGTAAATAAATATTTATTGTAATAGTTGCAAGGCTTCTTCTTCAAGTTCCACAATCTTGCGTGACACAGATTGTCTTAAGCTCGTTATATAAGGGTCTGATGTATACAATAAAGTATGAAAGACATCTTCGTTAGTAGCTTTTCGGGAACATTTGCGAGAATTATGTAACCTGAAACGTTTATAATCCTTATTTCTGGATTCCTGTGCATCTTCGGACAACGGGCCAAGTGGTAAAAGTGCATTATATCGAATTATGTTTTCTACATGAATGAGTACTCTATGTACAGAGGAGGGCATACAGTACCATGGATATTTGCTCACATATAATTCGGATGTTCTAAAAGCATATTCACCAAACTTTTTGGCATTGATTGCCATACCACTTGACATCGTCCGAATTAGTATGTGAAATCTCATAATTAATTCTTCATCATCTCCAGTAATTTGTGCAGTGCAAGCAGAATTGGCAAAGAACCTTCGAGCTTCCGTCATTACTAGTTCCGCTGATTTGTCGAGGTTTATCAATTAGTAATCCTAATTCTTTCCGAAACTGCTCCTGTACATAAGATTTTTTAGATTGCTTTTGCTCTTTCATGTCCTCTGAGGTTACTGACCATTTTTTAAATGATAAATTATATGAAACATGAAGTACTAACTCCAGAAATCGATTCCATGCATGTAAAGATGAGAGTCCAAATCTATAATGCTCTTCATTCTCAGGTCTCTGTTTAACACGTTCCAAATCGTTTATTTCTGTTGGTTTTGCAAGACATATATGGCATGTGGCACTTGATGGAGTATTTGTTACTATTTGTGTAGCCTTACCATCTATCATTGTAAGGAACAGCTCATGTTTAATAGATATCTGCTGTTCATTCTTCACTACAAAAGACGGCAAAAGTGCTTATTTGAGTTTCCACTTCATTGACAAGAGATCTTGTTTTCTCTGGAGTCTCTTTTGAGAATTCTATTAAAATAGGCCAACAGTATCGAACAGTGGACGGAGTTGGATTTTTCCAAAGGACGTTTTTTGCGACTTCATCTACAATTTGTGGTGGAACCAAGGATATTACAAACAAGTTAGTATCGAATATTACGTCACTTTCACTAGAGAGTATTTGCTTGTACTCACTTTGTCCTGAAGATCCATCACAGACCCATTTACTGTATAATATTAATTGTGAAAAGTTGGCCACATTCACAGAATCAGTTTTGATTATTTTCTTACATGTGTGATCTAGAAGAGACTACAAACTTACTTTAGCACCAATTTCAGTTACTTGCATGTGCTCTGGATAACATTCTCGCTTTGCTTCTGTAAGTTTGGTATATGATGGGAGTACAGTACAGTCTTTGTCTTGTAAACAGGTTCTAAGGTATATATATATTGTTAAACACAAAATAAACTTATGTTTGATTTTCACAATTTAATTAACTCATGACAATTATTTCTTGCCACACAGTGGCTTCATCAGATGGTGAATACAAGACAGTCTTGTACTCACCATCTGATGAAGCCACTGTGTGGCGAAACAATTGTCATGAATTAATTAAATTGTGGAAATCAAACATAAGTTTATTTTGTGTTTAATTGTAAAATGGATTTTCATCATATATATATATATATATATATATATATATATATATATATATATATATATATATATATATATATATATATATATGTATATATATATGTATATATATATATATATATATATATATATATATATATATATATATATATATATATGATTAAATATGATTTGAAGGAAAACAACTACTCAGCGGGCAAATACCCCCACAGAGACATCTAGGATGTCGGTCGGATAGTAGCATTCAGACCATATGAGAAGTTTCATACCTCTCACCACTATTCACTTCACCTTAGTTTGTATATAACTAGCAGGTTGGCCACTATCATTTGTCTGTTCCATAACCTATGGCATACTGAAGAGAACAAATAAGTTCGAAATCGATCTATGTCTGGTTAGGAATTGACAAATGATATTGGCTATCGATCTATCATGATTTGAAGGTGTAATTCAATGCAGGTCGGGGTATTTGCCCGCTGAGTAGTTGTTTCCTTCAAATCATATTTAATCACATTAGTTTAGTCCACCTGGGCTAGGGTCGCCGCTCTCGGTACTTGCTGTGATGCAAGTCGCTATCCGCCACAGAGACATCTAGGATGTCGGTCGGATAGTAGCATTCAGACCATATGAGAAGTTTCATACCTCTCACCACTATTCACTTCACCTTAGTTTGTATATAACTAGCAGGTTGGCCACTATCATTTGTCTGTTCCATAACCTATGGCATACTGAAGAGAACAAATAAGTTCGAAATCGATCTATGTCTGGTTAGGAATTGACAAATGATATTGGCTATCGATCTATCATGATTTGAAGGTGTAATTCAATGCAGGTCGGGGTATTTGCCCGCTGAGTAGTTGTTTCCTTCAAATCATATTTAATCACATTAGTTTAGTCCACCTGGGCTAGGGGTCGCCGCTCTCGGTACTTGCTGTGATGCAAGTCGCTATCCGCCACAGAGACATCTAGGGATGTCAGTCGGATAGTAGCATTCAGACCATATGAGAAGTTTCATACCTCTCACCACTATTCACTTCACCTTAGTTTGTATATAACTAGCAGGTTGGCCACTATCATTTGTCTGTTCCATAACCTATGGCATACTGAAGAGAACAAACAAGTTCGAAATCGATCTATGTCTGGTTAGGAATTGACAAATGATATTGGCTATCGATCTATCATGATTTGAAGGTGTAATTCAATGCAGGTCGGGGTATTTGCCCGCTGAGTAGTTGTTTCCTTCAAATCATATTTAATCACATTAGTTTAGTCCACCTGGGCTAGGGGTCGCCGCTCTCGGTACTTGCTGTGATGCAAGTCGCTATCCGCCACAGAGACATCTAGGATGTCGGTCGGATAGTAGCATTCAGACCATATGAGAAGTTTCATACCTCTCACCACTATTCACTTCACCTTAGTTTGTATATAACTAGTAGGTTGGCCACTATCATTTGTCTGTTCCATAACCTATGGCATACTGAAGAGAACAAATAAGTTCGAAATCGATCTATGTCTGGTTAGGAATTGACAAATGATATTGGCTATCGATCTATCATGATTTGAAGGTGTAATTCAATGCAGGTCGGGGTATTTGCCCGCTGAGTAGTTGTTTCCTTCAAATCATATTTAATCACATTAGTTTAGTCCACCTGGGCTAGGGGTCGCCGCTCTCGGTACTTGCTGTGATGAAGTCGCTATCCGCCACAGAGACATCTAGGATGTCGGTCGGATAGTAGCATTCAGACCATATGAGAAGTTTCATACCTCTCACCACTATTCACTTCACCTTAGTTTGTATATAACTAGCAGGTTGGCCACTATCATTTGTCTGTTCCATAACCTATGGCATACTGAAGAGAACAAATAAGTTCGAAATCGATCTATGTCTGGTTAGGAATTGACAAATGATATTGGCTATCGATCTATCATGATTTGAAGGTGTAATTCAATGCAGGTCGGGGTATTTGCCCGCTGAGTAGTTGTTTCCTTCAAATCATATTTAATCACATTAGTTTAGTCCACCTGGGCTAGGGGTCGCCGCTCTCGGTACTTGCTGTGATGTAAGTCGCTATCCGCCACAGAGACATCTAGGATGTCGGTCGGATAGTAGCATTCAGACCATATGAGAAGTTTCATACCTCTCACCACTATTCACTTCACCTTAGTTTGTATATAACTAGCAGGTTGGCCACTATCATTTGTCTGTTCCATAACCTATGGCATACTGAAGAGAACAAATAAGTTCGAAATCGATCTATGTCTGGTTAGGAATTGACAAATGATATTGGCTATCGATCTATCATGATTTGGAAGGTGTAATTCAATGCAGGTCGGGGTATTTGCCCGCTGAGTAGTTGTTTCCTTCAAATCATATTTAATCACATTAGTTTAGTCCACCTGGGCTAGGGGTCGCCGCTCTCGGTACTTGCTGTGATGCAAGTCGCTATCCGCCACAGAGACATCTAGGATGTCGGTCGGATAGTAGCATTCAGACCATATGAGAAGTTTCATACCTCTCACCACTATTCATATATATATATGTATATATATATATATATATATATATATATATATATATATATATATTCCGGTTAAACCGGAAGTGACTTATTTGGCGCGGGTGGATAAAAAAATTACAACTTTTGTCTTGATTCATCCCTACAAATTTCAAATTTCTATCTCAAAAATTGTAGAAAAATTTGGGGGTTCCCAGTCCCTGGGCCACCCGGTATATATATATATATATGTATATGTATATATATATATATATATATATATATATATATATATATATATATATATATATATATATATATATTGTTAAATCTAAATCAATGAAAAGAGCCAAGGCCTCTTGATTTGTGAAAGGCTCAAAAGAAGTATTATGTCTTAATAATGTGTGGATAAAAGCCTCCCTTTCTTGTGATGCAGAACGTAGTTCCTGTATAATTTCTGATTCCCATGTCTCACCAATTGAACGTAATCCCTGAGTATATGAATGGTTCTTCGTCTTCTTGGAATGTACAAAAAATTCGCCATCTAACCATTTCCCGTTGCTGCGTAAGAACACATCATCCCTTTTTCTTCCGGCTTTATTCCAGCGTATCTTAAATTCGGGCAATAAGTGTTTCTGAATTTTGATGATAATACATTGCAACTGCTCTTCAAGAAGATCGAGATGCTCCTTAACATACCGTTCTGCTGTTGATATATGTTTTTCTGTGCTCTATAAAAGCGTCACATATGTTACGTTTAGTAATTTTGAAATTGTTCATTGTTTACTGTCGCAGGTACAGCTGACAGCGGCAAATTATTGATTACTATTAATTAATGCTGCTTATATACATTAATAATAACCTAAAATATTAACAAATCCAAGTTTATATACTTTCCTAAGGACAATGGTAACCGCAGAATACACATCCCGTGTATAGGTGAAGAAAATGTTTTCTCTTTGGTTTATTTTTCATGGCCAAAAAATATTTTTTTCAAATTATACCGGAAACCATTTTTATCGATATGCCACTTTGTTTCATAAGTTTAACAACTACAAATATTTATTTGATTTTATCTAACCGCAAGTCACTCGTAAACATATTTTGTCAAACGTGGAATATGGTGATGCTGCTAAAAAATCAGATGGGACCGTCCCGATATACGATTTCTAAAATCCAGGCATTCAGTAAAATACTATGCTCCGATTTGTTGCAATTCCATAATGTATATGTTTATAACGCCGTATTTTGCAAATTCATAATTCTTATGGAACGAGTATTGCAGATTTTTAAGTGTTCGTCGCGCGCGCTTCTTTGTATATTTTGTTGATTTGCAAGAGAAGAGCAAAAAATTAGCAAGATTTTTTTTTCGGATCTTATGCAGGATCGTTTTAGTTGCCAGATGGTGAAAAAAAACTTACCCGGGCGAACCCTGCTAACAGTTAAAATTTTTCTTGAAGTTGAGAAAGTCATTCCAGTAACATGAGACATTTATCATTTTTTTATTGTAGTAAGGGATAAGCAATATACAAATATTTTTTATGTTTTTAATACTAGAAGAACTGCTCTTTGAAGCGATGTATAACACATTGCACTTTATTTAATTTTTAAGCACGAAATTGTTTATTTAAAATAAGCATCAAAACAACACATCTAAATCTCTCCATATTCCTACTTTTGAAGTCTACTAATTGAACCCAGTCAACATTTAAATAAATTACCGAACCGAATTATAAAAGTTCGATGCATTAGTTATAAGAAAATTGAGGTTTGTGTTCCTTATTCGGTTTTCGGTTTTTGGTATTTTTGAGACGGCGCCTCCACCATCGGCCCAGAGTGCTCGGCGCCAGTGCCGGCAGTTCAAACTAGAGCCCATCTCATCCAGTTCTAAATATTTTTCAGAAAAGCAGGTCATCTTTGAATTCAAATTATTTTTATGATTCTTTTATTTTTTAAAATGCATTCATATAAATCTTAATTTTAATGAAGCGAATGCCTCAACGTGGCAAGCTAATCTAGATAATTTTTTGTAGATTACCAGATGTTACTAAATAAGGTTTAATTTTAAGTTTACATCTTGACAAATAATTGACTGATTTAAAATATTTGTTAATTTTAAGAAGTTATGACATAATCCATTTACTTTATTTGGCTTTGTCTATGTCGATCCTCATGGACATTATTATTATCTTGAATTGCTCCAAAAAAAAAAAAGAATCTTTTAGTTCTTAATTCATTTGCTGTTAAATAAAAGGATCATTTAAGACGTGTGGCATAAGTGTGGTTCCTACTACTAATATAATTACAAAATTATTCAAGAACACATATAATAAATCATCATAATTTGTTTGTATACTTATTAACACTATCTCTTTTATTCATCACGTTTGTTCTTGTAACTAAGTGTTATAATTTACATAAATTGTAAAGTGTGTGTGAGATCTAATCAAATATTTATAGGATGTTCTATCCATCAGAAGCAAGAGGTCATGCAAAAAGATAAATCGAATTTATTTATTGAACCTTTTTGCACTCCTACACTGTATGTGCATTTGTTACTGATGAACAGAATGATATGTGTGTTTTTAATGAGGACGCCTAGTTGGGATGTATAATAGCAGAACAGATTTAATTGTAGAAATTATTGTCTGGGGAGTACCTTATAAAATAAGACGGTTTTCTCTTTTATTGTGCTTTGTACTGATGAAAGAAAATTATGGTTACACTCTGAAATATTTTGAGCGTGCTTTTGTGTTTGGTTAGTTTCTCGCATGCCAACAAACAAACTTTGTCGACATATTTTCTTTTAATAATTATTAATTTAAGTTTCAAAATTAGTACCAAATGTTTGATCACATTTTCGGTTGATGTATGCATACAAAATTCATGCATAAAATAAAAATTCTCTTAACACTAAAATTGGAAATCATAAACATATCACTTATTAAAAAATACCACTCTACACTACTAGTGCATTACCTATCCTTTTTCTGTTAAAAAAGAGAAAAAATTAACAAATTATTGTATAGAAAAAAAATTTAAAACGAAAAGTAACTGCATGTATTTATTTCAAAGGCTTTGAAAATTTTAGTTTACAAATATTAAATATCTGATGTGGCCAGCATATAACTTTCTTATATTATACCAGTATACATCATCCTGATCTAAAAAAACATTCTATTCAATTCTTCACTTACCTCAATTAAATTTTAATAGCCTACCTTGAAATGTTTCATTACAATTTCTAAATAATTAATTATCAGTGTCATTAGATACTGTCAGCCATAATTCATTTCATATATTTAATAAATTTCTTCTTATTGCCATTGACATTTTTTGTAACTAAATTAGACAAAAAGTGAAACTTGTGTCCTTGAAAATCTTCTACAGGTTGAAATTGTCGGAACCAGGACAATAGTGTTACACCACTGGACTGTGCAGATTGGTTAGATTAGGCTGGAATTGTACACGAACGGCCGGGAATATTCTGGAGTGCTAGACCGAGAGAATGCATGTATAAATAAGACGCACGGTGAGCCGAGATTTAGTCTGAAGTCGAACGTGAACGAGTAAAGAAGAAATACGAAAGAGACTTATAAGTGTTCAGTTGTGATTATAATTAGGAAAGTGATTAATCTATTGTTGTTAATTGTTAATTAGTAAATAAAGTAGTGAGTAAGTGTTACCCGGACTTTCAATCAACGAATCTACGAGCAGAGGTGTTTGTGTGGATAGCAAACACGTAACAATTTGGTGTCGGAAGTGGATTGGACGAGAAATTTCTTGGAATAATCGGAAAGGTTCCAGAGTGTTCTTCTCAGAAATTAGTGGTAACACGAAGATTTAACCTACTGGACAGTGTTTGAGGACTATTTCTAGACTGAATAGTGACTTTAAAGTGGATTTTCGAGAAGTTTCTAGAACATTCGATTTAGAAATAGCTGCAAATACGCGAGTGCTGCTAGTAATAACGTGTTGTAGACTGAGAAAAAGGACTACTAGTGCAAATTCGGGAAAATTCTAGAAACATCTATTTGAAAACAACAGGAGATATGTGAATTGTGTCGACGGGAACGCGTTGTAGACTTAAA